>SNQJ01S0046392.1:8098-38461 GCA_010110895.2 Picea sitchensis
ATAACATTACTTTGAATTCCTTGAGAAAATGAGGTGCATCCATGGCTTTTTATAGTATTCCTTTGGGTTATTGTTTAACTGCTTTGTAGTGTGAAAAGAGGCCAATTAGGGCATTCCTAGGTCTTTGACCAGCCCACCAGTCAAATCCAGTCTAGATTTGAGGGTCAAATCAGCTTGGGAGCTAAACCATAAGTGGGTGGGAGGCCGACCACTCTCATAAATGCACCGTTTAGCAGGTGCACAGATTTTTGCGATAACAGTCGCGCATCGTGCGCATGTGCGCGATTTCTGCATTCTTGTTTTGCACATGTGCACGCGCGCCCAATGTCTGCATAGCGCTCTTCAATTTTTCACTACTTTGTATAGTTTTTTACCCTTTTTTGAATGTTTTAGTATTAATTCAGGTCCATGGATGATTTCATCACTGTTTGACGATGCTGAGTTCTTGAAACCATGTGCGGACGAAATTTCAGTGATAACAACTGCAGCCAAGAAGGAATTGAAAATAAACAATAAAATGGAAATGTATTTCATCTTGGAAAGATAACGTGATTGAGTAAAAGATAAAGTGGGACAATTTTCATTAGCCAAAGAACTTTGGGATAAGCTACATAATATTGTTCTACTGCAGAGCCAAAACATGCCAATCAGAATAAATAAGATAAATAAGACGTTGAGTTAGTATGGGAATAAAGAAGCTCATCAGATCAGATAGATTCAATATAAGAATATTATGAGAGACACCTAACTAGTTCTTTAGACAAGCTTTTCAAAGAAAGAGAGAAAACAAGTTACTAGAGGAAGAATTGATCAAGATAAAAAGGGAGTTTCAAAATCCCAACTTTGAAGAAGTCCAACAGATGATTACAAACCTAAAATTCCAAGTAGAAGAAGCCATAAGGAGTGATGAAGCATGCAAAAGTGAGTTGGAAGAAAACCAATTTTTTGAAAGAATAAATAGTACCACAAAGAAAGGAAGTAGAGAAGAGGGAAAATATTTTGACTAGCCATTTCAAGGAAATATTTGAGGACTTAAATAAACTTGAATCATAATTCAATGAACGTGAAAGAATAATTGAAGAAGAAATTGTCCCCTTGAAGACCCAACTTAAGAAGAAAAGAGAAAAGAAGAAGTCATGAAGATCTAGATGATGAATAAAGAAGAGGAATGTGAGAAGCTTGAAGAATAATTTGTTACATTAAGAGTTAAAGTTTTCAAGCTTAGCAAGAACACTGAAGAGAGAAATATCCACATCATCAGTAAATAAAGTTGAAGAGAAATGTTACATGTTGCTAGAAAGAAAAAATGAAGAGAAGACTAAGATTTATGTAGAATTCATCAAAGGACCTACTAAGAAGGAATAATCTGAGCCCCCAAAGAAGAACATTCCATAAATGAAGAAAATTCAAGAAGAAGATTACATAAGATACACATATCAAAGAATACCCTCCACTTCCAGGTATCAAATAATCTTCAATAATTATGAAGGAAACAATAGAAGAGAATATCGTGATCATCCAAGGCATGAATTCATAAGGACCACATCACAAAGAAGATCATTCACTCCTAGGTATGAAAGTTTCTTTTATGGTCATTGTTTTATTTGTACTAAGTTTGGACATAAAGCTGCAAATTGTAGAGCTTATGGAATAAATGGTCAAGAAAGAAATGCATATGTGACTCCATATAATATTGAATGTTACAAAAGACATAACTATGGACATATAGCTCGTGATTGTAGAAGCATGATTGATACTTTTATGAAAGAGAACAATGATATCAAATATAAGAATCTTTGGAAAAGAAAACAAGAACATGTAAAGGAATAATGGATTAATGAAGGACACACATAAGTCATACTCTCAGGATTGGAAATAGTACGATATCAAGACAAATATATAGGAAAAGAGGAAGATGTTAGATACAAGTAGGTTTAGATAAGAAATGAGAAACAAGAAGAACAATTGAATGAATACCAGGTCCTAGAGATCATACTCATAGGATTTGCAGTAGTGAAAGATCATGATGAATCCATAGGAAAAGAGGAAGAGGTCATAATTTAGAAAGAGGATGATGATGAATTCATAGATGGAGAGGAAGATTACTCTGCATCAGAACAAGTATTTTTCTGATCCATCTGGCTTGGAGACTCCTAGTAAATATGAATATTGAAGAGGGGGATTCTAAGCAGTAGCTCTACAGATAAGAGAACTATATTTTGAGCAATATGAAGTATTTGTAGTTTTTGGATAGGCAGTTTTAAAGTGTTATAGATTTATTGTATATAGGATTCTAGGTAGACATGGAAATATTCAGTACACGTTGTTGCAGACATGTAGAGTCTAATTTGCAAAATTGAGAAGATAGCTTAAGAAGTTGGAATATGTTGTAATCAACAGATGGGTAAACATTGCATTCAGTTGAGTAGTAGAGTCATGGTATGATCCAGGTGGATATTGGTGGCCACCCACCTTTTCCAACTGGCTCAAAATAGTTTTTTGACAATTTACTATTTTTAGCAGTTTTTCACTTCCAGAGTCATTTTGAGGCCCTAAACGATGTTTTTGGGGAAAATGGGGAGATATATGGAAGTTCCTTTGATGTTTTCCCCAAATTAATCTCCTCGATGATACCTTTCCAACGAGCTATCATACACCTAAAATGGAGATCATATGAAAAATTTATGACCCCGGGAAGTTGATGTACTAACTTACCAAACGGGGCCCACATGACTTTTGGCGCTTCATCTCCTAGGGTTAGGTTTTTGGATGTCTAGGATTTTTGGAATTCCTGTTTCTTGTAAAAATGCCTTCATAGCCTCATTTTAATCATCTTCTTGTGAATGAGCACAACCATCACATCTCTTCTCAGAGATAAGTCACCACCATTCTAGCAAGCTTGTTTCCGCTGCATTTTACAGTTTCAAATTATTTCCTTATTGAATAGAAAACTGATTTTACTGTATCTCTGTTATTTTGTGCTAAGCACTTGTTAATAATATGTAGTCATTTTGTTTTGCTCATAAAATCCATATCATTGGTATCAGAGCTATCTTCTCCTTGTTGTCTTAATGCATGTCCCCAATGAGGTCAGAGTACAAAGAGTTAGGTCTCGAGATTTTTTCTCTTGAGGACAAAAGCTCTTGCATGCCCAAGCGACCTATCATGGTAGGACAAAATAAATATGATAGGATATGAGATCCTTTCAAACTATTGATTTAGGAATCCCTCACGCAACAAAGGAACGAGATGATGGATAGTTTCACGCAAATCCTTTAGCGGATACCAACATGCGACACATCTTCTTCGAGTGGAGGCAACGCCCCCTTCAAGGTACAAATAAACTTCGATATTCCTATATTTGAAGGTCATATAGGCACATATGGTGTAGACAAGTGGTTGAATCTACTAGAAGGGGATGTTTTTTTCCATAACTTTTCAAATAGAGAAAAGATTACTTTTGCGCTCCTCAAAGTCATTCCCCGTGTCAAAAATTGGTGGGAAACTTTCTGTGAGAAAAAGGAAACAGAGGAAACCTCATTATTTATAGTCATGGACACCTAGGAATCCTTCATGGATTCTATTAAGGAACAATACTACCATGTTAGAAGTTATGACAACTTGTATACCAAATGGACCACACTATGGTAAGAAAGAGACCAAGTAGTGCCAAATTTCACAAACATATTCCATACCTTGCACACCAATATGGGTATCAAAGAATCAGAGTGACATTTGGTGCTCAAGTATCATGATGATCTGCATATATAAATACAGACTGAAATGGAATTTCTGGACATCTCATCCTTGGGCGTGACCTACCGATATGTAATCAAAATCAAGTATAAGATCAAACAAAAGATGAACAATTTGGGCCTGAGAACCCCTCACAACAAAAGCTAGGAAAGGGCAGCCCCAACCCACGGAAAAAAGGACAGAGAAAAGATGGATAGTATTAGGACAACTAGTCCAAGCCATAAGCAAAGAAGGACACCGGAAAGACAAATAAAGATAATGGGGAGCGGTGCGACTTCCATAAGAGCTCTTGGCATAACACTGTCGACTGCCACTCAAAGAAGTCGTCGGTGGCCAAAGTAAAAGCCTCTGAATTAGATGTGGGTTCTGACTCTAAGACAGAACCAGAAAGGGGAAGACAAATCATTGATGCGGAACCCAGTGCCACCATTACTACCACCAAGCTCCAGCTTGGTGAACCAGATGAGTTAGAAGAAGGAGAGCACCTCTTCCATTCTTATATGTGGGTAAAAGGCACCCCGCTACACTTCATTGTTGATAGTGGTATCTAGAAGAAGCTCATCTCAGTAGAGGTCATCAAGCGGTTGGCCCTGTCGACAACGTCTCACCCACAACCCTACACCATTGGATGGATTTTCCAGGGAAGCGATCTCTGCGTTAGAAAACATTGTCGACTGGTG
Organism: Picea sitchensis; assembly: GCA_010110895.2. Taxonomy (NCBI): domain Eukaryota; kingdom Viridiplantae; phylum Streptophyta; class Pinopsida; order Pinales; family Pinaceae; genus Picea; species Picea sitchensis. The sequence continues at coordinate 12,535 of SNQJ01S0046392.1, forward strand.
TATGACATCAATCCCTTCAAAGACGAGGTGTTGTGTGATTTTTCTCCTCTCGAAGTTTGTGATTTTATTTTGGGCCAACCTTATTTATTGAAACATCATGAAGCATATGAGTCTAGGCCTTTTAGTGTTATTATTACTTTGAACAAAAAATTGTACAGGATACCTGAGGCAGTCCCACCTAGTTCTATTTCCTTGATCTCTGCTAAGAAATGTAGGAATGTCATCTCTTAGACGGGGAAGTTTGTCATCTTCATGATTTTCTCTAAGAATAAGAGAAATATCACAGCCACATCTAGGGTCTATGTGGCCGACATCTCCACACAACAGAAGCAAGTAGATAAGGTCATGGAAGAATACTCAGATATCTTCTCCTCACCTACTGGGGTACCTCTACACTGTCAGGTCAAGAACCCCATCGATCTGACCCTCGATGCACTACTTCCAAATGGGCCAACATATTGCCACTCTTTGTTAGAGAATGAGGACATCAAGAGAAAGATCCAAGAACTTCTCCACAAGGGGCACATATTTTCCAGCTCATCACCTTATGGGAGCCCAATTGTGTTGGTATAGAAGAAATATGGAACCTGATGACTCTGCATTTATTACCGGGCTCTGAATAAAATCACAGTCAGAAACCAGTACCCAATTCCCCGAATCAACAACCTCCTTGATCAACTCATGGGGGCCAAATACTTCAGTAAGATTGATCTGAAGTCTGGCTACCACTAGGTCCTGATAAAATAGACATATGTATGGAAGAACGCCTTCAAGTCAAAGGAAGTCATTTTTTAATGTTGGTCATGCCCTTTGGTTTGAAAAATGCTCCAACCACTTTCATGAGGATAATGGAAGATATACTGTGACCATTCACCAATAATTTTTTAGTGGTGTATCTGGATGAAATTATCATTTACAACAAGACTTGGTTCGAACACTTGCAACATATTCAACAGGTTCTGCACACCCTGCGACAGCACAAGCTATACGCAAAATTGGAAAAATACTCCATTAGCATGGATAGGTTCCATTACCTAGGCCACATCATTTATCAGCATGGCGTACATGTGGATCTGACCAAGATCCAAGTCATCTATGACTGGCTAGCCCCAACCACACTCACTGAGCTTCAGATCTTCTTGGGCCTTGCCAATTTCTACCGTAGGTTTGTGTTGGGATTATCCCATATTGCATGGGCCCTCTGCCAAATAACCAGGGGTGGTGGTAAGGAAAAAATTGTGTGGGGCCAGTCCCAACAAAAATCTTTCAGTGATTTGAAGAAACGCTTGTGCTCAGCCCTATTACTTTCACTACCAGACCTGCAACATCTCTTTGAGATCGAGACAGATGATTCAAACTATTTTGTGGGAGCCATTCTCACTCAGCATGACCATCCCGTGGCATATCATAGTGAGACACTATCAAATGTTGTCCGTAAGTACCCTACTTACGACAAAGAAATGTATTCCATTGTGCAAGCCTACCTCCAGTGGATACATTACATTCTTGGGAAGGAGATAGTCATCCAAACTTATCATAAGCCACTGTATTTCATGAAACATAAGGAAAGTTATAGAATGACCACCATCAAAAGTGGTCCACATACTTGCAGCAACTCCACCTCAACATCAAGTATAAAACAGGAAGCACCAATCATGTTGTTGATTGCCTCAGCAGACCACTAGTCATGACACTCATCACGGTGCTAGACTCTTGCAGCCATGAGACCTATGGATGGCCCCAACTCTATGAGATAGACCCAGACTTCACCACCACCTACCAAATGTTGGGTGCAAACGTAGTTGTTGATAACTTCCATCTTCATGATGGGTTTTTGTGTCGTCTGGTCCATATCTGTGTTCCATAAAGTGAGCGAGAAAAGTTGCTCTGGGAAGCCCACTATAGTTGGGTGGCAGGACACTTCAGAGTAGAAAAGACAGTGGTGATGCTACAAATACATTTCTACTGGTCGAAACTTTGACAGGAGGTCAACAAGTATATCAGGTCCTACACTATCTGCACTATTGTCAAACCGAACACTAAGAAATAGGGAATGTACACCTGGTGTCCCTTGGGTATGGAAGTAAGTGAAGATTAAGGCAGAAAATATGGAATGTGAATTGTGTGGAAGAAACAATGACTGATACTGGGTCGAAGTGAGTAGAAGAGAAGAAAAGATAGAGTGAAGTAAGAGAAACAAATTTTTTGAATGAGGATATCTAGGATGAAAGATCAACAAGGAAGACAGATTGTGGACAACTCAACAAGAGGAAAAAGCCACCATTGGATGCTTTGGAGCACCGCTTGAGAAGGAAGGAAAGATAGGTTGGCGAAGACCTGAAAATGTGGGTCAAGTTGACCTAGGGTTTTAGACACATATGGTTTTTGGTATCTAGGGTTTTAACACTTAGGTTTGGGCCTAAGGCTTTCGGTGAGTCATTGTAATGTATAAACAAGAAGCTAGATGAGGGAAGAGGGGTTGGAAAAGAGTCCCAAGTCTGTTATTTTTATGAGTGATTATTGTAGTGAGAGAGAGAAGCATTGAGCAATGAGGGACGTCTGTGTTATAAGATCTTCAGCCGGGTGAGAATACCAACCTTGCAGCTAGGTGCGCAGGGAGGGAAGACAAAGAGAAAGAGAGAAGATATTCTAGCTAAGAGCGCAAATAAGCACTATATGATTTCATCTTAATATATTATAAAACACAATTCTGTGGATGTATCCCTAGGGAGAGGGTGAACTATGTATATCTTGGTGTTGTGTGTGATTGATGTGGTGTTCTCTTATTCTTGATGTACTATTATTCCATTACTGTGTTAGATATGATAGATAAATGTGCGAGGTAGGACTAAGTTGATAACTGAAATCTAGATGTTGTGTTGTTCTTGTATTGGATCCACTTTGTATTCCCTTGGTTGTAGACATTTGTGTCCTGCAACCCCCTATAGCTACTTCGGGTGAGACTGTATCTACCTCGCAGGTGTTTCCGAAAGGGCTAGTAGTTAGGGCTTGTTGGTGCGCTCTTGGAGTTGAACCTTGGGTCTGCCCCTATGCCAACAAATGGTTCCATTTCTAGGACATGAATCTTCTTAAGGGAATGTGAAGGTGGCTTCCATAGAAGACAGAGATTCAAAAGTGGATAGAAGATTGTGAAAAGGACTTCGCAGAAGCCCATAACAAGAACCCTAAGCTTAGCACTGAGGACTAGGTTAGCAAACAATCAGTTTGAGATCAGATCTAGACCACCTGTGGTTTGGAAGTCGATGATGATCAAGAAGATCAAGAGAGTTGATAATGTCATGTCAAGAGTAGTAGATCACTAGTTCGATAGCACCATTGGAGGATATATCACTGAGTTTGTTATTGACAAAGTAGAATCGTATAGTCAAGCAGAGAGATACTTCTTCAAGGGACCTAGAGGAAAATTTTTACAATTTCTAAACTTGAGGATCAAGATGTTATTGCATGAGAATAAAATCTTGAAGGTACAATAGTTGGTCTGGTTGAAAAGTTAATGTTCAATAATTCAGACAACGACAATGACACAGAGGTGGGACATATGACAGTGGAATAATATTCAGAGAGGTCCCTTTGGTGAACTTGTTTGAATAGAACCACAAACCAATGGTACAAGATGAAGGGTTTTACAGTGGAGAGGAAGAAGAACTAGTGAACAAGGAACATTCAGAATCTAGTAGGGCTGAAGAAGGAAAGACTGAAGAGCCTCATCAATAAGAGTCACAAACTTCAGGAACTGTGCAGATCATTGAAGTAAGTATTATTACTCCTCCTATTGTTTTAGCAGCATCAATAAATCAAAGTAATCAGAGTCACAAGAGAACTTAGAGCACTGTCACTATCATTCCACCACGTACTCAGTCAGGAAACCTAGGAATATCTATGGAAGATGAGATGAGGTTACCCACCTTTAGAGGAGATGGATCTGAAGATCTTGATAAACATTGGTTTCTATATGAAGCATTGTGGAGTATTAAGAATGTCACCGACGAAGCTGTTAAACGAGCTCAATTTTGTACTACCTTGAGAGATGACACACTAAGATGGTACATGAAGTTTATCCAAGGGGTTGTTGAGCCAAAACCGTTGAACAAGATCAAGACTGCGTTGATTGTAGAATTCAAGAAACCCAAGTCGGAGTCGCAATGCATTATAGAACTGAAAGAATTCAAGAAGAAAGTAGTTGAACCTGTTTGGGAGTTTGATCAAAGTTTTAAGACCTTAACAGGCCATTTGAGGTTTCGGATCCCATATGAGCAGACCAAGGAATGGTTCATTGTTGCCCTCTTACCACACATCAGATTCCCTCTGATGAAAAAAAATATTGCTTCACAGGCTGAGGCGTTGGAGATCGCCATGAAACTAGAATCAACTCCTATGGTAGAATCCAACTCAGGTATGATTCAAATATTGAGTTAGCTAACTATTTTATCTCTATAGGTCGAAGATATGAAGAAAGACAAAGGAAAATATAAAAGAGAAGATATTTGGTGCATTAGATGCAAATCAGAAGGTCGTGAAAAGGAGAATTGTCCCCTATTTCACGATTATTTGGCATCTGGAGACCCGAGTCCTTTAAATCAAGTTAACTTACCATGGTGCAAGGTATGTAGAAATAAACATCACCCTGGTGGATGCTACAACATGAAAAAATACGTTCAGAAACCCACAAATCTGTATTGCACATTTTGTAAGTTGATAGGGCATGATGATAGGGTTTGTAGGGCTTATGACCTCATGCATGAAAGTTCAAGGGATATATACAAAATTCAAGGCAAATTACAGCAAGAAGGAAACACTACACAGTATAATTCTTTGGGAAGAGGAAACTTCAACCCTCACGGTGGATTTAGAGGAAGAGGACGAGAGGAGGTATGGGCTGAGGTAGAGGCCAAATAATTTGTTATAACTATGCACAACCAGGAAATTTGTCAAGGGACTTCTAGAACCCTTGTACTACATGAAGTTACTGCAACTCATTCGAACATGTTATTGAGGAATGCCCATCATTGCTGACTAAGCTTTAGGAAAGATGAGGTGTGAACCCGCAAGTGCAACTGATATACACTGAACCTTGTGGAGAGGACCCTAGGGTCGTTGTTATCACTAGAGGAGGCATTGTTACAGGAGAAAACAGAGTGACTTCGAGAAAGACTACAAAAGAATCAGGGGTATGGAAAGTTGCAGAGAAAACACAAGTGTTTTATGCGAAGAAAGAAAAAAAAAATTGAGGAGGCAAGCAAAGAATTCGGGAGAGACCTAGGTTTTTCATCGAAGACACGACTAGAAGTAAGAGAATGTGGAATTCCCCTAGCATTTGATCAGTCTTCTCTGCCAGGAGAAGGAAAAGAGGTAAGAAAGCTCATGGAATTATGATATACTTGTATTAAGTTGACAGGATGAAAGCATTGTACAAGAGCTACAAAATTTAATTAGACAGTATGAACTAGGAAATATATATCCCTTGTTGAATAGAGTAGTACAACAAGTCTCTTAAAAGAGAAGGAAAAATAAGGAACTGCACTTGAATTCTCAAATTGGAGAGTATGATATAGATTATGTGGTCCTCGACTTAGGGTTGGAGGTCAATGTCATGATGAAGCAGACCTGGGCACTGATGGGGAAATCTAATTTGATCTATACCCCTATCAGGCTTAGGATGGCTAATCAACAAGCTGTAAGCCCCTTTGGAATATTGGAACATGTCCTTGTGGACATCGATGGAGTAAGTATGTTTTCATACTTCGAGGTGATTCAGATAGTTGATGATATCTATCCTTACCCTACGCTTTTAGGAATTTATTGGGCTTTCAATCATTCCACTATGGTTGATTTAAACAAAAGACGAATGAAGTTTGAAGGGGATGGAATTAGGTTCATTGCACCTTTGGATCCTTATGAAGGTCAGAGATACATAGAACCCATTAGAGAAGAATACCACACATATGAAATAGAAAACATATACAAATTAACAGCTAGACAACAGGATTACATTAATCCTACAACAGACGAGAACCTAAGCTAGCGAAGTGACAACACATGTTCATTGGATTCCGAAGAAGAACCGGAGAACTGGCAGAAAAAAATGGTATGAAGTATCTACAAGTCAATGTGCTAGGTTAACCATAAAATTTCATTGGATTGACACAACAGTAAGTAACTTGCCCACCTTCGATGGTCTAAATCATTTAGAAGCGTTCTTGTTGGACTTTGAAGAGATTGTACCAACACAAAAAATATTGTTGGAAATGGATGAGGCCTTGAAAGAAACTCCAGCAAGATGGTGGGGGACACACAAAAACAACATTACAGACTAGGTACAATGTTGCACTTTGATGACAACGCAGTTTTCATAGCAAGTAGAAGGATGCGAAGTTAGGTACACAGGTCGAAGTTGTCCGAAGGACCATGTGCAAAGTTGCGAGGAATCCTAGAGAAACATTACTCAAGAGCAGTGGGTGCACAAATTCATCAACACAATGGACACAACCCCTATCAATTGGTATCTTCAAGAAGAACTACGCCTCATCACTGCATATTGGGAAGGTATGACTTAGAATTTTTTAACTACCTTTTTGTTTGAAAGCCAATATCCTATAGTGGATCAAGTGTTATTGATTGTAAGACATAAAGTATTTGAGGAGGCACCTAGCCTCCCCTTGGAACAAGAAGAGGACGAATGGACTGTGCCTCTCTAGAAACTATAAGGTTGTTACAATATCAATGCTGACAAAGACGATGATCCTTGGAAGGTGAACATCGTTGAAACATATGGCCAAAGAGATATAGAAGGACTAGGAATTGAGTTACCTTTCATTGGACAACTAATTAAAATAAAATAAAAAATCAATATTGGAATAGAGCAAACACCGAAGCTTGCAATGTTGGAGATTATTGGGATGCTTCCACTATTGACAAGATTACAGAGTTACTGCATGAATACCATGACTTGTTTCAAACCAAGTTCACTGATATGAAGTTCATTAAAGTGATCATGGGAGATATGAGGATCCCTTTCAAACCATATGCAAGGCCAGTAAAAAAGAGACCTTACAGATTGAACCCTAAATGAAAGGAGAAAGTGAAGATTGAACTCGACAAAATGTTGGAAGTAGGAATCATAGAACCTGTTGAAGAGTCAGAATGGATTATCCCTATGGTGGTGCAGGATAAGAAGATTGGAGAAATCAGGATCTATGTAGATCTTAGGAAGATAAATGATGCATGTTTTCATGACCAATTCCCTACACCATTTACGGACAAAGTGTTAGATAATGTAGGAGGACATAATGTATATTCTTTTACAGATGGATTTTTAGGATACCATCAGATCCAGATTGCCAAGGAAGATCGCCATAAGACCATATTTGCAATAAAATGGGGATCCTACTAGTATACAGTGATGTTGATTGGATTGAAGAATGCCCCAACCATATTTTCCAGGGTGGTGGTCGAAGCATTCAAGGATTTTTTACATAAATTTCTAGAAGCATATTTTGATGATTGGACTGTTTTTAGCTTATTACAAAATCATATTGAATGCTTAAGACTAATGTTGGATAAGTGCAGGAAGTGTTACATTGCATTGAACCTGAAGAAGTGCATATTATTTTCACCCTTTGGAGTGTTGTTAGGTCATATTGTGTGTAAGCAGGGACTGTTGGTAGACCCATATAAGATTGCCATTATAGTTGATCTACCCCCTCCTACTTTAGTCAAATAGATGCACACTACACTGGTACATACTTGATACTACAAGACGTTCATTAAAGGCTATGCACAGTTCACAACACCCGTGGAGAATCTTTTGAAGAAATACTGTCAGTTTCATTGGATAGAAGAATGCCAACAGATCTTCGACACACTGAAAAAAAAAATGGTTACTGCGCCTATCCTGGTTTTCCTAGATTAGAGCAAGGAATTTCACGTGCATGTCAATGCATCTTATATTGCATTAAGAGTTGTGTTAGAACAACCGATATCTAGAGACATTGACCACCTATTAGAATTTTCTAGCAGGAAGCTATCAACAACTAAGATTATTTACACCACCACTGAGAGAGAAGGGTTAGTCGTGGTGTATGCGCTGCAAAAGTTTCGAAACTACTTGTTGGGAGGACACTTTAAAATGTTTACTGATCACTCTGCACTGAAATACCTAGTCAAAAAGCTAGTGTTGGGGGGGAGAATATGCAGATGGATTCTACTATTTCAAGAATATGAATTTGAGATCATGGTTAAACTAGGGAGAATGAACAAAGGACCTGACCACTTGTCAAGGTTGGAACATGGAGAGGAACCTACTAGTATGGAGGATACACTGTTGGATGCACAATTCCTGGCCATTATAAATATTGATGATCACTTCATCGAGATAGTCCAGTTCCTTTCAACAAGAATGGAACCTAGTGAATATACAATCACCCGGAAGAAACAATTGGTAGTTCGCGCTGCAGACTTTTCACTTATAACCGGACAACTATATAAAATGGGACCTGATGAGATCCCAAGGAGATGTGTTATGAAAGCATAATGACCATTGATTTTAGAAGAAGCTCATGAAGACATCGTAGGAGGACACTACGCAGGAAAAAGAACAACACAGAAGGTTCTTAGAGCTGACCTCTAGTGGCCTAATTTACACAGAGATGCTAAGGAATACTACAGAGCCTGCGATGTATTCCAAAGAGTTGGGAAACCGTCCAGAAGAGATGAAATGACTTTATAACCATAGCTAACCTTACAAGCATTTGATAAATGGGCCATTGATTTCGTGGGACCTATAAACCCACCAAGAAAGTGCACAGGAGAAAGGTACATAATCATTGCGAAAGAGTACTTGACTAGATGGGCTAAAGCAAGAGCAGTTAAGGATTGTAGTGCAACTACAACCACACTCTTCATATTTGATGAAATAATAACCAGGTTTGGATGCCTGAAGATCCTTATGAGCGATCAAGGCAGACATTTCATCAATAAGACCATTGAAGCCTTGACTGAAGAATTTACAGTCCATCATCAGAAGAGCACACCCTATCATCCACAAGCGAATGGGACAGTTGAAGCATTCAATAAGATCTTGGAGATAGCGCTGAAGAAGATCTGCAGTGTGAACAGAGATGACTAGGATTTAAGATTACTAGCAGTACTATGGGCCTATAGAACCACTTGCAAGAAGCTAACAATGTAGACCCCCTTTAAGTTGGTTTATGGTCTCAAAATAGTTGTCCCGATGGAATATTTGGTCCCAAGCTTAAGAATTGCAGCCTTTACAGATATGGATGACACTAGCGTTGTTCAAGAGAGGCTCGCGTAGTTGGTAGAACTAGAAGAAGATAGATTTATTGCAGGATTCCATCAACAAGTACAAAAGGGAAGAGAAAAGGCCTACCATGACAGACACATCAAGAAGAAATCCTTCAAACAAGGATATTTGGTATTGTTATATCATAAAAAATTCATGAAGCATCCAGGGAAGTTCATAACACATTGGCTGGGGCCATATGAGGTTGTCTATGTCACATAAGGAGGAGCTGGATAGTTGAAAACCTTGAATGGAGAATGGAAGGAAAGTTTGATGAACAGGAGTCGGTTGAAACTGTACTATGACAACTAGCTACCTCACAACCATCAGTAAGAGAAAAAAAGGAAGGGTCCAGGTACTAGGTGCAGTTGAAACTGGGTACCAGACACATAAAATCCAGTCTGCACATAGTGGGGGAGGATATAGAAGAAAGAAAAGGCTTCTCCACGCAACTTGAAGTCGAAGAAAAATAGAAGGTTCAGATCTGAAGTGCCTCAGGATGAGTCACATGTGAGTGTTGGTGGCCTGCTGGCCCTTGGGTATGGAAGTAAGTGAAGATTAAGGTAGAAAAGATGAAATGTGAACTGTGCAGAAGAGACAATGACTGATACTGGGTCAAAGTGAGAAGAAGAGAAGAAAACATGGAGTGAGTTAAGAGAAATGAAGTTGTTGAACAAGGAGATTGAGGATGACAGATCAACAAGGAAGATGAATTGTGGACAACTGAGCAAGCAAAAAAATCCACCGTTGGATGCTTTGGAGCACTGCGTGAGAAGGAAGGAAATATAGGTCGACAAAGCCCTGAAAACATGGGTCAAGTTGACCTAGGGTTACAGACACCTAGGGTTTTTGGTATCTAGGGTTTTGACACTTAGGTTTCGGCCTAAGGCTGTCAGTGAGTCATTGTAATGTATAAATAAGAGCCTATATGAGGGAAGAGCGGTTAGAAAAGAGTTCCAAGTCTGTTATTGTTATGAGTGATTATTGTAGTGAGAGACAGAAGCATTGAGAAGTGAGGGACGTCTATTTTGTAATATCTTTAGCTGGGTGCAAAGATCAACCCTACAGCTGGGTGCGCAGGGAGGGAATATAGAGAGAAAGAGAGAAGATCTGCTAGCTAAGAGAACATATAAGAACTGTATGCTTTCATATTAATATATTATAAAGAACAGTTATGTGGATGTATCCCTAGGGAGAGGGTGAACCACATATATCTTGGCATTTTGTGTGATTGATGTGGTGTTCTCTTTTTCTTGATATACTGTTAAACCATTACTGTTTTAGATATGACAGATAAATGTGTGAGGTAGGACTAAGTTGATAAATGACATCTAGATGTTGTTTTGTTCTTGTATTGGATCCACTTTGTATTCCCTTGGTTGTAGACATCTATGTCCTGCAACCCCCGATAGCTACTTCGGGTGAGACTGCATCTGCCTCGTAGGTGTTGCTGAAAGGGCCAGTAGTTAGGGCTTCTTGGTAAGTTCTTGGAGCTGAAACTTGGGTCTTCCCCTATGCCAACAACACCCCTATTCCTACTCCTGACAGGCCATGGGAATCCATCTCAATGGACTACATGTCGAGCCTCCTGTCCACCAAGAGGGGAAATGACTGTGTTTTTGTGGTTGTTGATCGCTTTTCTAAGATGGCGATTCTAGTCGCCTGCAAGAAGAACATCACAGCGGAGGCCACTGCCAAGCTCTTCTTTGAACGATTCTGGGTACATTTTGGAATCCCACAAACCATTGTCTCAGATCAGGACAATTGATTTCTTAGCAGATTCTGGTTGAGCCTTTGGTCACTGCTGGACACCAAGCTCACCAAATCAACGACCTTCCACCCCTAGACAAATGGCCAAAATGAGGTCGTAAATCGAATGATTGTGCATATCCTTCACATGTATAATTCAAAGAACCCTTTCACATGGGATGAGATTGTTCCCTATGTCCAACATATCTACAACCGAGCCCTGCATATCTTAATCGACCACAACCCATTTCAGGTGGGGTTGGGATTCCAACCATTGGGTCCCATAGATGTTGCACTTCCCCTTATGGTCACCTTGACTGACTCATCTCCTTCTCCAACTGAAGATGACAAATCCACTCGGTTCATTGAGCCGATCCAACAAATCCACCAACAGGTTTAGGATATCCTACATAAGTCCAATGACAAGTACAAGTAGTGCCATGATCAACATCGGGTGCCACATAAGTTTCAGGTGGGTGACAAAGTTTGGTTGCAGTTGTAGAAAGAATGCTTTACAGGACCCCATCAAAATATTCTCCCACTCTTTTATGGGCCATACACCATCACCAATGTTATGGGGGATAATTCTTTTGAGTTCAACATTCCTCCTTTCCTTGGCCTGCACCCAGTGTTCAACATGGATATCTTTCACCCTTATTTCCCACCATTATTGGACACCTCAGAAGTAGCAGAACAACTGACACCAATAGATCTCAACCCTGAATGCATACAATAGGAACCCAATGATTATATTGTGGACACAAATATCAAGGGCTCTCGACAACAAAGGATCCAACTTTATCGAGTCGTCAAAGCAGGGAAGCTCCTGCACCAAGGAAAGTGGCTCACCCGGGGCCAAATTCAACATAAATGTCCTCATCTGATGGGGGAACTCAACGCAATGGAGAAAATTTCTTCCTAAGTATGGAGGATTGATCCAGGTGGATATCGGTGGCCACCCACCTTTTCCAACTGGCTCAAAACAGTTTTCTGGCAATTTTGGTAATTTACTATTTTTAGCAATTTTTCACTACTGGAGCCGTTTTGAGGCCCTAACGATGTTTTTTGGGAAAATGGGGAGATATATCGAAGTTCCTTCGATATTTCCCCCAAAATGATTCTCCTCGATGATACCTTTCCAACGGACTATCATATGCCTAAAACATAGATCGTATGCAAAAGTTACGACCCCAGGAAGTTGATGTACTAACTTACCCAAACGGGGTCCACATGACTTTTGGCGCTTCATCTCCTAGGGTTAGGTTTTTGGATGTCTAGGGTTTTTGGCATTCCTTTTTATTGTAAAAAGGCCTTCAGAGCCTCATTGTAATCATATTCTTGTGAATGAGCACAACCATCACATCTCTTCTCAGAGATAAGCCGCCACCATTCAAACAAGCTTTTTTCTGCTGCATTTTACAGTTTCAGCTTATTTCCTTATTGAATAGAAAACCAATTTTACTATATCTCTGTTATTTTGTGTTAAGTAGATGTTAATAATCTGTAGTCATTTCGTTCTGCTCATAAAATCATGAAGGCAAGCATTAAAAGGCACAACATAAGCTATATTGTTAGAAAAATGTATGGTCATTAATGTGAACTTGAAAATTCATGAATAATTGAATTCAAATAACTTTGAATGCTTTTAATATATGTCGGTGAATTACAAGAGGAAACAAAAATGGACAAAGAACACCAGAAGAGAGGAAATAAATCATATACAAGAAATCCCACATTTATCTTCACAACATATTGTAGAAAAGTCAAGGAAGAGAAATTGTCAAAGAAATAGTTTAGAAGCATGAATATAGGGGGAGAACATGAAGTCAAAGAAATATTGTTCATAGAAGGTATATCGACAAGGAGAGTTTCCCTTTTACCCATGATGTCAAAGGGGGAGAAAGATAAATATCAGAAGAGAAAGATTAGAAGAATGAAGACATGGGGAGCAACCCCAAGGAGAGATGCCCTTTGTCATTGATGTTAAAGGTGGAGAGAAACACGAGGAGAGAAAAATTAGAGGATCATTGGTCACAAATGGAGTATGAGTGCTGGAATATGAGTATTGCCATCAATGACAAAGGGGGGGATTGTTGGATAGTTTCTTTTAATTGATGTTGTTGGACAATTGGTTTTCATTGATGTCAACAAGAAGTGGTTTTCATTGATGTCGACAGATGTGATGGGTGTATTTGGAGAAGTCTCCAAAGTGGTCCCCTTATGGCATATCTTTAAGCATGTCCTTCATGGGAAGATTATTTGAAGAAGTCTACAAGAAACCCAAAGGTGTGGTCATGAGGTTCGAATTGACTAAGGAAAATGAGGTTGAAGAATACTTCAAGTGTATACAAAACCATCATACATGGATGGTCTTCATCATACCATTTACAATGGCAGGTGATATGTCATGTAGTTCCTCATTATTAGGGATATATGCTCTCATGAAGTTGGAAGCCCTAAAGAAGGGTTAAGAAGCCTCTAATTGGTTGCAAGTCATTAATGAAAGGGTAAAGTGGTTGTAACAAGAAATTTCAAGAATCCCAAAGGTCAAATATGATCTTAAGCATTTGATTTTCAAATCACTTTCATTTTCAGTCAGTTCCTTGAATACCATGAAACATTTGAAATCTTCTGACTTTTATTGAGGAAGAAAACCTAGGTCATTTTGGTGTAGCCATCAATGAGTAGCATGAAGTATTGTTCACCATCCATTCCTTTTGTTCCTGTGGGCCCACATAAATCCGTATGTACAATCTCCAATGGATTTGTTGTAGAGTATTCCTTTGTCTTGAATTCAACTTTTGTTTATTTTACATGCTAACAGTGCTTGCACATAGTATTCGTTTGCTTTGTAATTTCTGGCATTTCTCTTACAAATTGCTTCTTGCTGATATTGACAAGATTATCAAAGTGTATATGCCCCATTCTCCTATTCCAAAGACAACTTTCATCTTCTTTTCCCAAACATTATATTTCTTCTTCGATCTCATTCAAGATGTATACGTTGTTTAGAGTCATTGTCATTGTTGTCACTAGTTTGCTTGATCCTTCTTTCCTTATTTCACATTATTTTGAATTGAATATAAGCGTGTTTCTTTGATCACACATTTTTATCACACTTAGCATATTATTCTTCATATTTTCTAAAAGTAGTAAATTTTCTTCCACAACATCTTTGTTTCCAAGGCTGGTTGTGCCTTTTCCTATAATTTTGGCCAAGTTATCATTGCCAACCATGAAAAAACCCTCTTTTTCTTTCTTTAATGTTACAAATAATTTGTTTTTTATCTAGTCATATGATTTGAGCATCCATTGTCAATATACCTATGGGTTCTTCTATTTTGGGATTATAAGGACAACCCACATTCCTCAACCTTCAAATCTTCTTGCTTCCTTTTACAAGTTCTTTGTTGTTCCCCTATATGATTGAAAGGAACATTGCTAGTTTCCCTTGAAGAAACCATCCAATCATTTTTTCAATTTTTGGCTATGTGTCCAAAATTTTTACAATTGTAGCATTCAATTTCATAACCCAGAGAACCAAAAATTTTATAATTTCTGTCAAACACCTCACGAGGATTTCTGGGATAATTGCCTTCATAATGATTCTTGGGATTTTTATATATACTTCTATTTCAGGTGTTTCTACCCTTTGCATAGGCTCTACAATTTATGGCTTTATGCCCAAAATTATTGCAAGAATAACAAAAGCCAAGAAAAATATTTTGGTACCTAGGTGTGGGTGGTCGTTTAATTGGTATTGTTCTTCTGAAATCATGATCTTATTCTTGGGTCTTATTCATTGTTCATTGTTGATTCCATGTTCCTCTAAATGCATGATTTTCTTCTTGATTCTTCTTTATTTTTGGTTTATGTATGTCCTCCTTTAGAGTCTTGCATTCTTCTTTCTTGATGGAACCCTTGATAGCATCTACATAACTTCTTTGCTCTCCTTCATTCCCTGTCATCATAGATCTTGAATCCTCATCAATATCATTTTGTTTGTATCCAATTCCATACTTTCCATCTATTTTTTTTTTATTGCAGATGATTTCATCCAGTATTTTGGTGCTATTGCCAAAATTTAGCTAGATGTCCTTCTTTTGTAGTTCCTTTCTTAGTGAGACTATTTCATCTTTCATATTTTCTATTATTTTCTTATTTTCTTCCAATTGTCTCTTGAGTGTTTCTTCAATCACTTTGGCTTCTTCCAACTAAGTCCTTAGATCTATGATAGTATGCTTGTCTTCTTTAGAATTTTTTCTAGGGTTTTGAAATCCTTCCTTCAGTTTACTTAACTCTTCTTTGAGAGAATTTTTTTTCTTCCTTTCTATTCTTAGATAACTTAAGGCACTAATCAATTCTACCTCAATATTCACTTCTCCTTATTCTTCATAGTCTCCTTCATTATTTTCAGTAGTCTCCTCTTGATTCTCTAATTCCGTGAAGATTACTCTTCTTGAGTCATTGTCACTATCATCATCTTCATCGGATGAGGAACTATCATCTTTTGAATAGAGGATTTTGTTTTTAAAAAATCTTCCTTTATTTATTTCCTTGTCTCTTTTATGATTTTTCTTTTCTTTCTTAGGAAATTCTTCTTCATCGCTATCTAAATCATTGCATAAGGACATTTGGAATCAAAATGGACAACTTTACCACAAGTAAATCATTTGAAATGAAGATTACCTATGTACTTGTCGGTTCCTCTTTTCATCTTTCTCACAAAGTTGGATTCTTATTCATTTTCTGAATCATCACTATTGTTGGAGTAGGGTTTTGACCTTGGCTTGTTCTTTCTTGTCTTCTTGGAGGATTTGGAAGTTGCTTCCCTTATGGATGGATTTTCCTATTATGTTATCATTTCATATGTTGTAAGTATTCCATGTAATTCATCCATGCTCAATTTAGCCAAATGTTTTCTTTCTTCTAGAGTTGAGATTTTAGGGTCAAATCTCATTAGGAGAGATCTCAATATATTTTTCACAATAATTGAATTTTCAATATTTTATCCTAGTCCTCTTATAGTATTCACAATTTCATCAACTCGGAGAAAAAAAGCTACAATATCTTCATCTTCCTTCATTCTCATATGTTCAATTTTTTCTCTATAAGTCTAAATCTTGGCCCTGTTGACTTTAGCGTCTCCTTCATAAACATTCTTGAGCTTGTCCTAGATTTCCTTTGCAGAATCACAATGCATAACCTTAACAAATTCTAAACCTGTTAGACCACTTAGAATGACATTTATATCCTTTGAATTATATTCACTGATATTTTCCCCAACATTATCTATTGGGGGAGAATATGATGCAATGTATCCATTTACTACAACTTGCCAAACATCAAATCCATGTTCCTGCAAAAATGCTCTCATTATTATGCTCCAAAAAGCATAAGTTTTCTCACCAAACAAGGGTGTTCCATTTTTGGTAAATTCTCCTTTCATATCCATGATCTTCCTTCCAATGTTTATACTTTTCCTGAAGGAACCTACTCTGATACCAATTGTTAGAATATTTAAGAATACTAAGAGGTGGGGGGGGTGAATGAGTATAGAGTTATTTCAACAATTTTAGCCTTCAATCACTACATAAACATTAACCATTAATCATGCCATTCATAATCACATTAAATGATACACATTTCACATAGATGTTTATGTGGAAACCCAACTGGGATAAAACCACGAAAACTTTTCTTAAGTAGTTTCAAGATTTTACAAGTAGCAACTTGAAGGAAGCACCAACTCCCTGAGTTTTACAAAAAATATTGGAAGGAGACACAAATACCCTTGGAATATTTTAAATGATTATACAGGATCAAATAAACCTCCAAACACAATCCCAAAATCACTTCTTAAATCTGCATACAAAATTGCTCAGAATTGTACCTCAAATATGCAAACTTGTAAGATTAGCCACAAGATCAATTTTTCATTTATGATTATGAAACTTTGAATTCATATATTAGGATCTATTCTCTTTATAATGTAACAATTGGAATTCAATTTGGACCTACCAAGCTTCACATATAATCATTTTATCTCGAACACTTGTTTGGGACTAGTTTTTGGATTAGTCACAAAACCTAACTTCCAACAAGTATAAATTTGTACTTGTAATGAATCAGGATATGACACTTTTATCTAATATATTTTGATGTATTATATGAAATTATACCAATTGGTTCACCTTGAATCATCCCAAAAAAAATAGTTATAATGAAAATAGAAATATGTTATGTTATGAAGAAGAAACCCCTAGTTTTAAAAACCTCAACTTCCATTGAGTATAACTGCAAACCTGTAATGAGTCAATACCTAAAATTTTTACCCAATATTATTCACTATATATTATAAAACACATATAAGTTATCTATATGAATCTTTCTATAAAAAAATTTATACAAAAAATTCCAAGATGACCTTCAAAGAAAACCCTAGAACAAATCATCACAAGACTTCATCTTCCCGTGGAATTTTGCCCTTCTTCACTTCGTCTTCACTTGGAAATTCTCTCCTCTAGAATAAATTTCTCTAATATTCCTTATATATGTCTAATTTTTGTCTTCCAAATTCCAAATGAGGCTCCTATTATTTATTTGAGTCTTCTTCACATGAGGGGGTGCGACCAAGGGTCACACCTCTTCCTTATAGATGATTGACCTTAGGGTATTCTTTAATTTAATTTAGGGTATTATTCTTTTGGATTTATGGGCTTATTCACTTGGATTTAGGGGCTTCTTCTCTTGGATTTAGGGGATTCTTCATTTGGATTTAGGGGCTTCTTATCTTGGTTTTAGGGGCTTCTTCGCTTGACTTTGAGACCTTATTCACTTGGTTTTAGGCCTTCTTCAAGGCTCCTTCATGGATCCATTTGTTTACAACTCAAAGTGGGCATGTGGAAACAAGCACATGTTATCTCATCCCGTGAGGTCCATGCTTGAAAGTTGCGCCATAAGGGGACCACTTTGGAGTTATATGCACTTATGTCAAGGCTCATTAAAGGCTCTTCAAGGTTTCTTCAAGTGAACACATCATCATCACTTTTAGGGGATTATGAGATTTTCTTTAGGGATTATTATAAGTTTGACATCAATGAAAACAATTTTCCAACAGTCGCAAGATCCTCCTAAACAATGAAGGGGACAAATCAATCACCAAATTCTATTTTATTTGGATGATTATTCATTATATATCAAACTTATCGACACACCAAAGGATTAGTTCTTTAAAATAAACTACCTATATTACACACATGGCCAATGAAATACTTGAGCTCCATAATTTTTTCAATTCCTTTTTTGCAGGTGGGAGAGACCAGTACCAATTATATTTCTATGACCACTGAAATCGATGGTCTTCACATCCAAGGGTGTTGATATTTCCACCACAATATAATTCTTTCCTTTTATTTGACATGTCTTTATGCAGATTTCCTTTTTTTATGAATAGGTGGTGCTCTTGTCAATATAATATTTTACAACAGGGCATTTAATTATTTATTTATTTTTACCATGTATTTCCTTGATTATCAAATGTTGTATCTATTTGTTCAAAGTTTCCAGTTTGCATGGTCTAATTTTGGATTTATTGCAAAGATTTTACAGAATTCACACCACTTAATAATGATATTATATTCACACAAGTGGTGGCTGATGTGGTGGTGGGGAGTAAATGTTATCGGGAATAGTGATATGGTATCGAGGAACATGAAAAATGGTTAAGTATGGAGATTCAAAGTGAGGAATGGAAAGTGTATTATGATGAATGCGGGATGCGGGACTGTGGGGTATGGGGAACGAAAAGAGAGATAAGAGGAACTCTTGCATTGACATTTATGAAGTATACTAAGTACAAAAGGATTCAATTTTATGGGTTGTGAAAATGAGTGAGTCATTCTTGAGAACCCAAAAATGTGGGATGCAGGATTGTGGGTATAGGGAAAAGGTGAATGGAACAAAAGGGGTGCCTGGCATCCAAGTTCAAGAAATAATCGAAGTATGAAAAAGGAAGAATGTGTGTTATGAATGATGCAGAAACAAGAGAGGCTTTTTTAGTGATGTGGGTTTTCAGGTTGTGGGACTCGAGTTTTTTCAAGGTGAGGAGTGGCTTAGTATACCACAACGAGACTTCCGCAATAAATAAAAATGGCTAAGTGTCGTGATCATCAGGTAATAAAAGTAACTAAATATAGTCCTACAGGTTTGCGAGTTTGTGGATTTTCATACTTGGTGGTAGCTTCCTCCACAACCCACATTTCAAAGGGAAAAAAGGTTAAGTATAAAATATACAATAAACATGAGAAGACAATAAAATACTAAGGATGGATCTTTATACACTATCATTGGTCAATTAAAGTAGATAAACATGACTATATATTATAAATTATAATGAAATGATACTCAATTTTTTTACCACACATACCTCAATATGTCTCTGTAGTAGGCTCAAAATTTTGCAGTTTGAATTGTCCCATAAAAAATGTTATAGAGAAAATTCCAATATGTATTGATTGAAGGAGTGAAAACTTGAGATCATATTCTTTGATTCCAAATGTTATGAACCAAAATCTAAAATATATCCAATGAATAATCCACTTCAAGGGGGAACCTACTTTTACAATATATTCAATGGAAAAGGAAAGATGATGTAACCTATGATAAGTTGACCTAACCATAACTAATAAACTAATAGTAAATGAATGTTAGGGCTTTAGGGGCCTTAACAATGAGCCTAACCAAACCCACTACTTATCCTGAGTTTAATTTCTTGGGAGAGTTAAATAATGTGTGTATAATATTCCCACTATATCAAGCAATAAAGTATGTTCCCATATAAACTAAGGTCGTGAGATAACTATGCCTAAGGAAACCAGGAAGAAAAATAAAGGACCCTTATACTATCCAAGTAAACAAGAAGTTGTTGAATTTAATGTTAGGGAAAATCCTTACTACCAAATATTCAGACCCTGGGAGCCCCATAGTAGATTTCCAAATTAATGATGTAATTATCATCAAAACCCCGATTGACTTGGGATATTCCATCAATGTGATGACAAAGGAAACTATGGAAAATATTTGACTATCCAACTTATGATAGATTCCCATATTCCTTCAACTAGCTAACAGATACACAATTAAAATTGAGGTAATTCTAGAATATATAGTGATCTATGTGGTTTCCTAGGAGCATCCAAAATATGTCATGGTTCTGTAGCCAAAATATAACATTGGCGGATACCCTTTGATCCTAGGGAGGCCATGGCTAGCCACAACCAATTCTTATATTAGTTGTAGATATAGAAACATGAATATCTCCCACAAAAATTCTACTAAGAGAATCACTCTATGTAAATGTGTTGAACCTGCACAGAATAGATCTAGATAAACAATAATATACACATTTGTAGAGAGAATTGGAGAAAGAATAATAAGGAGACAAAGAATGAAATAATTCTCATTAACCGTTTGAATAATGAATAATTTACACATGATATACTCTGTATAACTCAATGAGTGTGCATTGGAGGAGAACCAATTCACCATAGTGGTGGTATAGAGTGATTTTGACACACACCAACAATTATGGGAGTGAAATGCCACCTAGTCTAGTCTCTCAGGCAGTTACGAGAGTGAACTGCCACCTAGTTGAGTTAACTAGTCAACTAGTCTTCAATTAACTGATTGAACAGAGAGTAGTGAGGATTTAACTCAGGGAATCAAGGATAATGTGCCAATCTAGTGATGATACCAATGAAAGGTTGAATTATCATGGCGATGATCCTAATGTTGCATGGTGACAAAACCAATGCAACATCTAAACTCAACTCAACTAGTCAAATTGAAGTGTCAACTGAAAGAGAATATTCTCCATGTGGAATATTCTCCCCTAAAATATAGGAGATTGGATAATGACTAATTATGACTAATAAACAAGTAATAACCTTAGGAAAAATAAATCCTAGGTGCGTGTGAAGTAACTCCAACACCCCCCCTGAACAGCACTATGGTGAAAATAAGGATTGGGTTCCGATAACGAGGCCATGTTAGGTACCCAAGTACAAAAGATACACTGAAAATANCAAGGTACAATGTATGTAAAAATAAGAACTACATTTGCTAGGAAACTGTGTCCTTCACTCCAAGACAACTTTGCAGAGAATGGAACTTGTACTCAGTGAAGGCCTTGGTGAATATGTCTGCCATCTGTTATGTTGAAGGAACAATTGTTGGTCAATGATCCCCTCGTGTACTAAGTCCTGAATGTAGTGCATGTGGATCTCGATGTGCTTCATCCATTTCCTCTGAACTGGATCTCTGCAGAACTTTAGAGTGCTTTGGTTGTCACACCAGATTATGATCGGTAGATGAAACTGAATTCCCAACTCAGTGAGAAAATGTTGTAGCCACATATATTTAATGGTTATGTTAACTACCCCTGTGTATTTTTCCTCAATTGAAGATATAGAAATGACAACTTTTTTCTTGCCCGACCAACAAATAGGCCTAGAACTAAGACTGAGTGAGTAACTAGATGTGGACTTGCGATCAGTGCTATCACCAACCCAGTCAGAATCAATAAAGACGATGAGATCTAATGTAGAGTCTGCTACATAATGAATCCCAAAGGTGATGGTGCCCTATACGTATTGAAGGATACACTTTGTAGCCTTCCAATGTAGCTCACGAAGCTCCTGCGACCTTCCAATGTAGCTCATGCATCTCCTGCATGAACCTGGAAATTGTGCCAACTGCATATGAGAGGTCTGGTATGGAATTTGTGAGATAAAATAATCCCCCCACTAGTTGTCTGTAGAATGTGATGTCAACTAGTGGAGTCTCACCACCATCCTCAAGTTTGACCCTTGATAGGAAAGGAGTCGAAGCATACTTGTAGTCTGTCATGTGAAATCTCTCAAGGAGATCTCATGCATACTTGGCCTGAGACAATTTGATGCCTGATGCATCTCGACTAATATATAGTCTAAGGAAGAAGTGTAGCAGACCCATGTCCATCATCAAAAACCTGTCATGTAGAATCCTCTCGACTACAACAATCACTGAAGTCAAGCACCCAGTGATCAACAAATCATCAACATACAAAACTAAAAGTAGAAGTGAATCAATATTCCTGAGCATGTAGACATTCAAGTCTGATTTACAACGTACAAAGATTTTTGAAAACAGGTTGGAATCCATCTTGGCATACCATGCCCTCGGATCCTTCTTGAGGCCATAAAGTGACTTCTTCAGTTGACAGACCAAATATGAGTCTTTCATAAATCCCTAAGGCTTCTCCATGTAGATCTCCTCAGAGATATCACCATGAATAAATGCATTCTTGACGTCCATCTAATGGACTTACCATCCCTTGGCTCCCACAATGGCANCGTATGGAATCCATCTTCGCTACTGGAGAGAAGGTCTCATCATAGTCAATACCATGAACCTATTGAAATCCTTTGGCAAGAAGCCTTGCTTTGTATCTATTGTTCTGTCCATCCGATGTGCTCTTGGTCCTGTATACCCATATGCATCTGACAAGTTTACTCCCAGAAGGAAGGGGAACCAGATCCCAAGTCTGGTTCTCGAGTAGGGAGTTGTACTCCTCCTGCATGGAAGATTCCCAAAATGGATTTCCAGCAGCCTCGCCATAAAACTATGGATATAAAGACTGAACCAAGAAAAGATTCCTGAAAGGAAATGGTTCAGTGGAACAGGAGGCTTCTCACAATCAGATCGAGTCCTCCTAGTATCGATGGATCACCAACGAGATCCACTGCATCCTAAAGAGTAGTATTTTCCAACATGGGCCTCTGCTTTGGCTCTGCAACTACAGCTGGATGCTTTGAATCTACATCTGACTGTACTGCATATGAATCTAAATCATCTGAGTCCTATGAATCAGAACACGTGTATGAAGAAGAGTCGACATGTGCATTCTCATCATCTCAGACAGGTGTAAGAGTGAAGGTGTATGCATGCGAATTTTGAGGTACATGTGAGACACTTTCCTCGAATTGGAAACTACGCTCAATGATGATCCAGTCAGAGGAAATATCAATAAGACAATATCCCTTCACATCGTCATGGTATCCAACAAAAATTCACTCAACAATCTGTGGATCAAGTGCCTTCCTCTTTTTAGAGGGAATCCTGGCTGATGCATGTGAACCAAAAATGCGAAAGTGGGTCACTTCTAGTTTGAGGCCACTCCAAGGCTTGTAGGGGGTATTATCCTTGACAGATCTATGGGGAGATCTGTTTTGTATGTATGTTGCACATTTAAGTGGTTCAGCCCATAATATCTGTGGTAGTGAATTTGCATGCAACATGCAATATGCCATCTCCTTTAGAGATCATTTTTTCAACTCAACAACTCCATTTTGTTGTGGATTATAGGGAACTGTGTGTTGCAACTCAATCCCTACCTCATGGAAAAGATTATGGATCTCATGATTTACATACTCTCCCCCATTATCAGTTTGGAGGACTTTTATCTTCTTTTTGGACTGTGTCTCAACCATAGCTTTGAAATATTTGAGGTGTTGAAAGAGCTCAGATTTTTTCCTGAGAAAATAGATCCATGTAAAACGTGAGAAATCATAAAAAAAAATGAGAACAAACCTCACTTTTCTAATCGATGGATGTGTAAAAGGACCCATAATGTCACTGTGGATCATATCTAAAGGTGCATAGGCTCTCTGATACTTTCCCTTGTCGAATTTATCATGAGGGTGTTTCCCGAGAACACATCCCTCACACACTCCCTTGGAGAAATGGATGTTTGGTAGACCATCAATCAATATATTTTTTCTAATTTTTTGCATGTATCTGAAATTCAAATGTCCAAATATTTCATGCCATATCCTACTACTTTCATCAGCATGAGTAAGCAGTAAAGCAGAATCAGGTTCAATGAATTCAGAAAAAGTATACAATCTAGACTGATGATTTACCTCACCGGTAGCAACCCTGGAGTTGGTGTACATGTCGTATGTGTTCAAATAATTTGGTGTGAATATGAATTTCTTTCCAGTGCTAGAATTCATCATTTGATACATGGAGAGAATGTTGACAAAAATTTTGCGAACGTGCAACACATTCTCAAAGCTTCCATTGGTGAGTTCAATCCTTCCTTTGTCGGTGACTTCGATAGAAGAGTTTCCCACCATCATAATAGGAGGACCTTTGCATGAATCCAATGAAGAATATACTACTTTTGATGAAGCCATGTGATGTGATGCTACTAAATCTATGATCCAAGCATCAAGAGAGGAGTTGATTGCAATCAAGGCATGGCTAGAATTGCCTTTCTTGGAATTCAGATCTTCTGGCTTCTTCTTCTTTGCACCCTCGAGGATGCGATCTCCAAGGTTATTTTTCTAAAGTATTTGAGACATCAGATCTATTTTTTTTTTCATGCATGCGGATTTCAAATGGAATCCTTTGTGACAATATGTGCATTTCTCCCCTTTTCTTCCCTTTTCCCCTTTGGATCTGGAGGAATCGGTGAAGGGTTTTGTGTACCCTTCCTTCTTCGAATGTGCATGAGATTTCTATTTATATTTATCTTTAGATTTCTGATATTTTTGGATGCCATCATGCACAGTGAGTGCATGTGTGCTTGGGCCTTTGATTGTGCCCATGTTGATGAGATTGCTTTTCTCTTGTGTCAGGGATTCAATTTCCTCAAGAGAAGGCATCTTCTAGGTGGCTCCAGAGGTGAATCTGACATAATGGAATGTGGATACGAATAGAGAGAATTCAGGACCAATCTTGGAGATAATGGTGAGAACCATTTGTTTCTCTTCATTCAATTTATGAACCTCGCAAGCTTTGAGTTGCAACAGTAAATCCTTGAATTTTGTAAAGAAATCTTGGATATTTTCAAAGATTTTTGGATCCAATGTGAGCAGCTCCACCTCAAACATGTGTCCCCTCATCTCATCCTATTTTCAAAATATCCCTTCCAAGGTGGTCCAGGATTCATTGGGAGTCTTACAAGAAGATATATGAAAAAGGAGATCGGGAGGAATAAGACTGCAAATTGTTCTGAGTGCCTCATCCATGCGATTTAAGTACTTGGATTTTTCTATGGATGATGTTGGTTATGTATCGGTATTCAAGGTTAACCTATACAACCCTCTGGTTTGTAGATGTATGGCTATTTTCACCTTCCATGCAAAATAGTTGTAAGGTGTAAGAATGAATTATTTTTTGAAATCCATCTTTTTGTTGTCTTCAATCTTTTGTACCTGCAAAAAAATTTGGTGTAGCTTTTTCTTAGAATTCCGTCAGCTCTGATACCATGTAAATGTATTGAACCTACAAAAAATAGATCTATCTAAACAATAATACACACATTTGTAGAGAGAATTGGAGAAAGAAGAAGGAGAGAAAGAATGAATGAATTCTCATTAACCGTTTGAATAATTTACACATGATATACGTTGTATAACTCAATAAGTGCACACTGGAGGAGAACCATTGCACCATAGTGGTGGTATAGAGTGATGTGGACACATACCAACAATTACGGGAGTTAAATTCCACCTAGTCTAGTCTCTTAGGTAGTTACGGGAGTGAACTGCCACCAAGTTGAGTTAACTAGTCAGCTAGTCTTCAGTTAACTGACTGAACATAGAGTAGTGAGGAGTTAACTCAGGGAATCAGGGATAATGCACCATTCTAGTGATGATACCAAGGTAAGGTTGAATTAACATGGTGATGAACCCATTGTTGCATGGTGACAAAACCAATGCAACATCTAAACTCAACTCAACTAGTCAAATTGAAGTGTCAACTGAAAGAGAATATTCTCCAGGTGGAATATTCTCCCCTAAAATATAG
>SNQJ01S0046392.1:38511-56867 GCA_010110895.2 Picea sitchensis
AACATCTAAACTCAACTCAACTAGTCAAATTGAAGTGTCAACTGAAAGAGAATATTCTCCAGGTGGAATATTCTCCCCTAAAATATAGGAGACTGGATAATGACTAATTATGACTAATAAACAAGGAAAAACCTTAGGAAAAACAATTCCTAGGTGTGTGTGAAGTAACTCCAACACTCTATACCCACCTTCCAAACTTAGCACAAAACAAGAAATTCCTATATGTGTGGAAGGTGAGGATAGTGATGATGAAGAGAGTGTCCATCAATTTCTTACATTATATCAATATCTCTCTCTCCAGGAAGGGATTGAGGATGATGCGATAAATAACTTTATAACCAATTATTTCTCATTCTCATAGTCAAATTATCAAATCCTTGGCCATATTATGGATCTAATTTCTCAAGAGAATTATTAATTGTCTAATCTGGCCACAACAACGAACACCATACCCATTCCTCTTTATGAAATAACCAAATTCACTAGTATACCAATATATATTGACCTAGAAAGAAAATTAAATGTTAATTATGAACTCCAAACTCTACAAAATGAGAAACTGATTAAATTTCTATGGGAGAACAATGAACATTCGCCTGGGAATAAACGGATATGAGGGGAATCCATCTATATATGTGTACTCGCCACACACACACACACACACACAATAGGACTCTCGACCTATCCGACAACCCCAATGCAAGATAAATCATGCCCTGTGAGAAATAGTAAAGGATGAGTTGTAGAAGTTTCTCATTATGAACTTTAGATAGCCTATCTCCAATAACCAATGGGTCTCACCACTTGTGATCATTCCAAAGAAAAATGGGAAGTAG
The DNA here is from genome assembly GCA_010110895.2 of Picea sitchensis. Taxonomy (NCBI): domain Eukaryota; kingdom Viridiplantae; phylum Streptophyta; class Pinopsida; order Pinales; family Pinaceae; genus Picea; species Picea sitchensis. Next base: position 39,348 of record SNQJ01S0046392.1, read on the forward strand.
CGAATATGTGTCGATTATAAGGAATTAAGGAAAGCCACTCAAAGTACGATTTTCCCTTACTATTTATCAATCAAGTCCTTGGCACAATGGCAGGGAAGAAATATTTTTCCTTCCCCGATCGGTTCAATAGATACAACCAAAACCAATTTTTTCCCAAGGATCAGGAAAAAACTATTTTTGCTTTCCCATGGGGCATATTTTCATACCGAGTGCTCCCCTTTGGAATATATAATGCATTAGCCACTTTCCAATGGGATGTTCTCGATATATTTTCAAACTTAATTCATGATTGTATAGAGGTGTACATGGATGACATCACAGTGTATGGTAATACATTTGAAGAATATTTGGCTAATTTGAAGAAGATGCCCAAAATAAGAAAAGAAGAAAACCTTTCACTCAGTAATGAAAAATGTTTTATGATACTAACTAAAGGAATTGATTTGGGTCACCACATTTCTATTGTAGGTATCAAAGTGGATATAACAAAAAATGAGGTAATAGTCAACCTTCCTATTTCGAATACATAGAAATATGTACATAATTTCCCTAGGCATGTTGGTTATTAATAACTTATTATCGTCGTTTTGTTAAAAAAATTACAAATATTGCATTTCCTTTATTTTCATTACTTTCCAAAAAAGTAGATTTTACTTGGACTAATAAATATTAGTGTGCTTTTGAAGCTCTATAAGATAAGTTGTCTACAACACCAGTCCTAAGGGGACTAGACTGGTCATTTCCATTTCATATATCTACTGATGTTTCAGACACCACAATTGGAGCAATGCTCGGGAAACATGACGAATAAAAACCCTATGCTATATATTTATTTAGCAATAACCTAATGCTTGTAGAATTCAACTATACAATAACAAAAAAATAATTCCTCTATTATATAAATAAATTTCATCATTACATAACATGTTATCCCATGTTTCTACACACCAACCACTCTACCATATGATACTTAAAGAATAAACCCATCAACCATGGTACAGTGACTAGGTGGCTATTACTACTACACGAATTCGGCATTACCATTCTTGGTAGGACTGGGAGGGATAATGTTGTTGTTAACTTCCTCTCATGACTCACCAATGATGGAGATATGCTTCTTGTTGAAGATTTTTTCATCGATGAACACTTATTTTAACTATCTACTAACACTATGTGGTTTGCAGATATTGCTAACTATTTGTATACAAGGAAACTTCCAACACATATCTCACCAAAAGACTGATAGAGGATTATTAAGAAAAGTGATTGATATTCCTATATTCAAGGACACCTCTTTAACATTGGTTCAGATTACATGATCCAAAACTATGTTCAAGAGGACAAAATTCATGACATCCTAAATTTTGGACATATTTTCATTGATGTCAACAATCGATATCATTACGTTATAATAATGAGCTGGTATAAAAAAAATGCAGAAAATAGATCATAAGCTCAAATGAGATGACACACATGAAGCTCAAAAGAGATGACGCACATGAATCTCAGAAGAGATGACGCGCAAGAGTCATTCATTCTTATTTCAGGATAGTCCAGGACCATCAGATTAAGGTGAAGTTAGAGGAATTAGATCTCAACCAAAAGATATGAAGATGGAGCTTCGAGATGTTTCTGAGTCGTTAGATCAAGATTTGATCTAGAGTTAAGTATTAATCATCGATCTGAAATAGAAAATGGGAACCATTAGATCAACAGTGGTCAACTTTGGCGCTAAACACTTCAGCGAGAATGGGTTGAGAACATGTAAATACACCCGAAGGCTGAAGTTCTGAAGTCATGAAGTGAAGAAAAGTAACACATGCATCAGGAGATCCATGTCAGCAAGGACATATGGCACAATCAAATGGTGACAAGTGTCAAGGTGATATTGGAATTTTAGGTATGCATAAGTCACGAATCTATGTGACAAGTGACATCCACTTAGTCAGTTCCACGTCAACAAGTGACGTCCACAACTACGTCACTCCAGGAGTATGTACTATGAAATATTGAAGGATTGTGTAGGAGAAATCACCTGAAGGGCCGAAGTTCGAAGTCAACGTTGATTGTTGATATAAGATAACTTTAGGAGCATTCTCAACCATCATATCAAGATATAGTCAATTTCGGCGCTGACCAACTCCGATGGAAATTGGAACAACAATTACCTAGACCTATGGACCCCCAAAATCTCAAAGTAAATAAGGATTGTCCACCCAACCATTGATTAATTCATGGTCGTTGATAAAGTACATTGTAAAGATAAAGAAAGAATAAATGATGATGTAACGCTAACTATTGATCTAATTCAGAAGGATTCTCAACCGATGATCAAGAATAGTGGAAGGATAGCATAAATGGAGGTGTTAACCGACAATAAGCGGTCACCACCACTTTATGACTTATTCGGTAGGTAATCACTTTTAAGGAATTGCTACTCTAGATTCCAAGAGCCATGAATAGACAAAGTTCTGGAATAAAAGAGAACCGTTCGTATCAACTCTTGATTATAAATCATGATCGTCGATTGTGATTAAAGCCTCTAGATAAGTAAGGATCATCCGATCAAAATAGATTACATATGGAACGCTCGATCTACTAGTGAATATTGTATACACACTTCAACGAAATTTTCTTTGGGATATTTGAAGGGTTGGAAAGGCCTGAAGTCCCGGAGGACAAACTATCGTAGAACACGGTTCCAAAACTGGACATATGGGGTCTAAAAAGAAAAGGGCGAAAGAAGAGGCAATGATTAAATTAATAAGACCGTGGTTTTGCACATATGGTCACATGTAAATGGTTTCAAGGAAGTGNACAATATTTACAGAGACATGGAATCGAGTTAAAAAGAAATCGATCCATACCTGTGATCGATTTACGAAAATCACTCTCATTGAATTAAAGAATTAACAAATAATGTTTGAATAATAATAGTGATTATTGTTACTGTTAAAATGAAGAGGTATGATGGTCCAAACAAAGGGACACCATGTTTCATAGCTCACACCAGTTGGAAGAGTATTTAAACGAGAAAGAGTGGTGAAAAGAAGGGGTCTTTGTAGTCCAGATCAGAAGATCAAAACAACAACATAGTCCAAGAAGAAGAACTGATGATTCTTATGAAGTGAGGGTGGAAGAGAGGAGCACGAAAGGATTCATATCCTTTAAGTGTAATTTAAGGGAGTTGGATCTTCCTAGGGTTGGTGCCCTAAAAACAAGGGAGTTAGTGCTTCCTAGGGTTGGTGCCCTAAATACGAGGGAGTTGGTGCTTCCTAGGGTTGTTTCCCCGAAGAAGGGGATATGTGACTCCTAGAGTTGGTTCTCTAAAAAGGATTGGTGCCCTTCACCATTCTTTATAAAACCTTGTAATTACTGTTAATATATTTATATAATTGATTTTGCATACAATTCATTGTTGATTTATTTTGGTAATCAATAAAATATAAAAAGTAATTGTTGATTGTTAAAAAGGGTTAATACTGATTCACCCCCCCCCCTCTTAGTATTATAAAAATTGGTATTAGAGAAGGTGCCTTCAACACAGTCTAACTACTGAAAGGTAGATCCTAAAGATGGATCAACAAGAGGGAATGTCTAACAACAAAGAACCATTGTTCAATGGAGGAGGCTATGCTCTATGAAAAATAATAATGAAAAACTTCATGTTGGCTCTTGGTTTTGATATCTGTCAATCTGTTGTAGAAGGCTACACTACACCAACTGCTCCACCCAAAGACGCTGCAAAAAAGAAAATATGTAATGAAAACTCAAGAGAAGTTAATGGAATTCTAGGAGGATTGACTAATTTTGTATGTGTGAATGTTATGCATTGTAAATCAACCAAATAAATCTGGGACAAATTGGAGGTTGTATACAAAGGAGATGAAAATTTCAAGGAAGCCAAACTACAGACCTAAAGAACTCAGTTTGAAAATATGAAAATGAAAGAAGAAGAAAATATTGTTGAGTACCTTCATAGGGAAGATGAAGTGGTTAATTCAATCAGAGCGGCAAGAGAATAAATTATAGATAAACATATTGTGCAAAAAATACTAAGGTCATTACCTATGAGATGTGATGCAAATATTTCTACAATTGAAGATAGATCTGATCTAAACACACTCACAGTTGATCAACTTTATGGAATTTTTACAACATATGAAATGAGAACAAGGAATGATAAATCATCAAATAGAGAAACAAATTTTAAAGTGTCTAAAACAAATATGAGTTAGGGGAACAAGACAAATGATGAGTTACCAACTATATCTGATGAGGAAACTGCCAACTTCATAAAGAAACTCAAGAAAGGGACAAGGAAATACAAAGGAAATATTCCTCTAATATGTTTCGACTATGGAAAAATTGGACACTTTTCCAATAAATGTCCCCATCCTAAGCAGGAATAAAGTGATAACAAAAGAACCTTCAACAATTAGAAGAAAAGAAACACTAATAATAAAAATAAGTTCTACAAGAAAAAGAAAAAGTTCTTTACACAAGAAGATAGTAGTTCATCAAAAGAAAATCAAGAATTGGAACCAGACCTTCTATTTATGGGAGTAAAAACTCAAGATGATAAACATTAAGAAGATGAAGAAGAAGTGAGCTTCGAAGAATAAATCCTTAGTATAATTGAAGAACTAATAAAAACTAAAAAACAAAATAGAGTACTAAGGGAAGAGATCTTAGAGATTAACGAAGCTACTAAATCAAGAGAGAGAGAATTTTCCAAAACTATCAAAGAGTCGGAATAGATCATCAGTGACTTGAAGTCCCAGCTCCTGGAATTTAATAAAATTAAAGAAGTCATTTTACAACAACTTAATGATAAAAACCAAGTATGTGAGAAACTAGAAGCTGAGATTAAGCTGCTAAAAAGTGAAATTGAGAAAGTAAAGAAGGGATCACAATTTGAAAATAGTTCAAGGATATTGAATGAAAATATCAATAGTCAAAGGTCACCAAACAACAAGACTGGTTTGGGATACATCAAGACTCAAATTCTGCATCACAAGGATCTTTCAAGAAACCAATCAGCTACGCAGATGCTCTGAAAAAATCATTTAGAAAAGAAGATAATGAGGCAAAGATGATACCATTGAAAATTGTTACACATAAAAAAAAATCAATACTCTCCACTGGAGTAAAAGATGACCAAAATAAATTCATCAGAAGAAATACCCATAAATATTTATTTATAGGATATTGCTACTCTTGCAATAATTTTGGACATAAGGAAGTACACTGCAAAGCTTATAGACAATACAATCATAGAAATCTCCAAAGATATAAGAACAACAAGTACAATAAAGAAAAGAGAATCTATAATTGATTCTCTCCATTGCAATATTTCAATAGTGAATGCCAAAAATGCAAAAACTATGGTCATAAAACAAGTGATTGTAAATTGCCAAAATATGATACAAAGACAAATATTCCCCATAATAAAAAAGAATGGAGGAAAAAGAAAACAGAGTGCAATGTAGCATTATATGCGAGAAATCAAGAGTGTTAGTGGTATATAGAAATTCGATTTTCCAAACAACTGACTGGAGATCAAAGTAAATTTCTAAGTTAAATAAGAAAGGAAAAGGAAAAGTAACTTTTGGAGATAATATGTCAGCCAAGATACTGGGAAAAGGCACTGTTAGTTTAGGAAATAATAAAACCAAAGAAGAAGATGTACTTTTGGTAGAAAATCTCAAACCAAATTTTCTAAGTGTAAGTCAGACTTGTGATCAGGGTCACATACCTACTTTTGATTCTTATAAATGTGAAATCAGAAAAAAGGACACTGGAAAGCTAGTGACAGTTGCACCAAGAACATCTAGCAATGTGTACATCCTTGATATGGAAGAATAAGAAAAATGTTGTTTAAGCTAAGTAGATGAAATTTGGCTATGGCATAAAAGGTTGGGACATTTAAGCTTTGACAAATTAATCAAAGCCAACGAAAAAGAGGTAGTTAGGGACCTACCAAAAGTAATTAAGCCTTAAGATCCTATTTGTAAACATTGTCAAATAGGAAAGAAAACAAGAGTTAGGTTCAAAACAAAAGATCATTCCACAACGAAACCATTAGATATTATTCACACAGATCTATGTGGACCTACCTGAACCAAAAGCACCTATGGTGAACATTATTTTATGTTGATTGTTGATGATTACACAAGACTGACCTGGGTTTTCTTTTTAAAAGAAAAATCAGAAGCATTTGAGAAATTTAAAATATATAAATCTCTTATAGAAAATGAAACATATCTAAAAATTAAGTGTCTAAGATCAGACAATGTAGGAGAATTCACCTCTAAATAGTTCACTCAATTCTGTGAAAACCATGGTATCAAAAGACAGTTTTCAGCTCCCATGAATCCTCAACAAAATGGAGTGGTAGAAAGGAAAAACAGAATTGTTCAAGAAGTTGCAAGAACTATGCTAAATCAAGACAAACTTCCAGACAAATTCTGAAGAGATGCAATCCACAGAATAGTTCACATACTTAATAGAGCTCAGTTGAGACCCAATCATGACAAAACCCCTTATGAACTATGGTTTGGAAGGCCGGCCTATGTAAAACACTTTAGAATTTTTGAAAGTAAATGTTACATAAATAATGATGAAGATAACCTAGGAAATTTTGACCCAAGATCCGATGAAGGAATATTCTTAGGATACTCATCGAATAAAAATACATACAGATGTTACAATCTCAAACTACTAAAAATATTGGAAAGTGAAAATGTAAAAATAGATGATCTACTAAAGGGCATATCCCAAATATTTGATAAAAAATATCAACAAGAAGATGATGATGAAACACAAGAAAATGAACCACACACTGATGAAGAAGACAATGAAGAAACTTCTTTTCCAAGAGCTCCATCAATTTTTTTTCAGAAGAATCATCTTGAAAGCCAGATTATTGGAGATAAAAGTGAAGGAGTGGAAACAAGAAGGAAACTAGCTTTTGAATCAGAACAAACTATGTTATCCCTAATTGAACCTAAATTAGTTAAATAAGTTTTCAAAAGTGAAGATTGGATAAAATCAATGAATGAAGAACTAGATCAAATAGAGAAGAATCAGACTTGGGAACTAGTTCCAAGACCCGGGAACAAAATCGTGATAGGAACTAAGTGGATCTTCAAGAACAAATTAAATGAAAATGGGGAAATTATAAAGAACAAAGCCAGATTAGTCTGCAAAGGATATTCCCAAGTAGAAGGTATTGATTTTGAAGAAACTTTCTCTCCAGTAGCAAGACTCGAGGTAATCAGAATGTTCCTAGAATTTGCATGCTTTAGAAATTTCAAAATCTATCATATGGACGTCAAATCAACATTCCTTAATGGAACACTAGAAGAAGAAGTCTACGTTGAGAAACTAGAATGATTCTTGTTATTAGAAAACTAGGACTATGTGTGCAAACTGAAAAGGCCCTGTATTGTCTTAAACAAGCCCCCAGAGCATGGGTTTCTAGGCTTGATCAATATCTACAAAAAAAGGGACACAAGAGAGGGATCGCTGAAAAACAACCTATATATCAAAATTGAGGATCAAAATATGCTTGTTGTGGTAGTGTATGTAGATGACATCATATTTGGAAGTAATCTCACTACACTAAGAAGAAAATTTGTAACCAAAATGCAAGAAGCGTTTGAAATGTCTATGTTGGGAGAACTTCCATTCTTCTTAGTTTTACAAGTAAATCAAACAGAAAATGGAATATTTGTTTCCCAAAACAAATATATAAAGGAAATGCTAAAGAAATTCCAAATGGAAGACAATAAACCTATGGGTACTCCAATGGTCACTGGATGTAAGCTGACTCTAGAAGATGACTCACCAAAAGTAGACCAAGCGATGCATAGATATATGGTTGGAAGTTTGATCTATTCAACAACAATAAGACCTGACATCATGCAAGTTGTAGGACTCATGGGGAGATTTTAATATGAACCTAAACAAACTCACTTAAAAGCAGTAAAAATAATATCCATATACCTTCAAGGCACCTTAGAACTAGGATTATGGTATCCAAAAGATAAAGACTTCAATCTAACCGCATATACTGATGTAGATTGGGCAGGTAGCATAGATGATAGGAAAATCACTAGTGGAGAATATTTTTTCTTAGGAAAAAGTCTAGTAGCATGGTCGATAAAGAAGAAAACATCCACATCACTGTCTACAATAGAGGAAAAATACATTTTTGTTGCATCTTGCTGCACACAAGTTCTTTGGATGAAGCAAACTTTAGAAGACCTAAAAATAAAATTTAATGATCCTATTACTATTAACTATGACAACACTAGTTCCATAAGTATCTCTAAAAATCAAGTCATGCATTCGAAAACCAAACCCATCCTAATTAAATACCATTTCCTAAGAGATCAGGTCACCCAAAAAATAGTTAAAATAGTGTATCTAGACACCAAAGAACAAATTGCAGACATTTTCACAAAACCTCTGCCCATGAGTACTTTTGAAAATATTTGACAAAAATTAGGAGTAATTCAAAAACCTCATTAAAAATTGAATGGTCAGGGGGAGCATTACCACAGGGGGAGCGAAGAAATATCCCCTCTGCCATTGATGTCAAAGGGGGAGAATAACTTCAGAGGAGAAAAGTGTATGAAGTTAGTGTGTTTCCCTCATTGACAAAGGGAGATATTGTTGGACTTATTGTCATTGGTGTCAACAGTCGATGTCATTACGTTATAATAATGAGTTGGTATGAACAAAATGCAGAAAAAAGATTAGAAGGTCAGAAGAGATGACACACATGAGCCATTCATTCTTATTTCGGGGTAGTCCAGGACTTAAGGAGAAGTTAGAGGAACTAGATCTCAACCAATAGATCTGAAGCAGGAGATTCAGGATGCTTCCCAACTGTTAGATCAAGAATTGATCTAGAGTTAAGTATTAATCGTTGATCTAGAATAGAAAAGGGGAACCATTAGATCAACAATGGTCAACTTAGGCACTGACCACTTCGACGAGAATGGGTTGAGAACAAGTAAATACAATCGAAGGTCGAAGTTCTGAAGTCATGATGTGAATACAAGTAGCACACACATTAGGAGATCCACGTTAGCAAACCATGTTAGCAAGGGCATGTGGCACACTCAAATGGTGACAAGTTTCAAGGTGTTATTGGCATTTCAGGTATGCATAAGTCACAAATATATGTGACACGTGGAAGCCACTCGGTCAGTGCCACGTCAACAAGTGACGTTTGTAGCTACGTCACTCTGGGAGTATGTAATCTGGAATATCGAAGGATTGTATAGGAGAAATCGATAGAAGCGCCGAAGGCCGAAGTCAACACTGATCATTGATCTAAGATAACTTCAGGAGCATTCTCAATCGTCAGATCAGGAGATAGTCAATTTTGGCGCTGAACAACTCCGATGGAAATTGGAATAACAATTACCCAGACCTCCAGACCTTAAAAGTCCCGAAGTAAACAAGGATTGTCTTCCCAACCTTTGATTAAGTCATAGTCATTGATCAAGTACAGTGGAAATATAGATCAAGCATCAATCATGAAGTAATTCTAACCATTGATCTAATTCGAGAGGATTCTTAATCGATGATCAAGCATAGTGGAAGGATAGTGTAAGTGGAGGTGTTAACCAACAACAAGCGGTCACCACTACTTTATGACTTATTCAGTAGTTAATCACTCGGCATGAATTTCTACTCTAGAGTCCAGGATCCATAAATAGTCGAAGTTATGGAATAAAAGAGAATCGTTCATCTCAACTCTTGATTAAGTCATGTTCGTTGATTGTGATTAAAGCCTCTAGATAAGTAAGGATTATCTGATCAAAGAAGATTAAATATGGAACTGTTACGAGGAAAATCTCTCTATGGCTAGGGTAAACCAAAAAAGATGGAAATGACTGCAGAAATCAACTCTATTCTCAAGTATGCTATGTAAAAAAATATGATAGCAAGACAATAAAAAAGGCCTACCTTGTCCAGATGTTCGATGAAGTCCATTGTTGATCACTTGACCCAAAGCAATGTACCTGCAAATAGTCCTCAACAACCAAGAAAAACAAGCATATGGTGATAATAAATTATGTTATCACATTCAATAGAATAATCCATTAATAAACATGGAAAATATGCCCATGGAATAATAATTCAAATATTTGCAAGATATCAATTGGATGGGAAAAGAGTATTTCTATTACTATATGATCAACATAAGTGAAGATGTTACAGACTTCTGTGTCGACATGGTTCAGAACCGAGAAACCAAGTTCCTTCCATTTGGGCCTCCACCACTTCAATCCTCCACCAAAGGTAAGATCATAGAAGAGAGACAATGAAGTTCTCAATCAAATAGGGGAAGATCTTGGGGGTTGAACACTGTGTTCAAACTTAAATGACAAAGGGATTCAGACTCAATATGAAGTAAATAATTTCTCCAATGTAACTTTGCTCTCAAAGTTGAATTCTTTCTCCTCTTTTCCATAGCTCAGAATTGGCCCATTTATAGCCTTCAAATGGACCTGAAGGTCCGAGTCAGAATGTTTCTAGTATATGGGAGGCCAAGGATCACAGATCTCCTATCGTGACATGGAAACCCGACTCCATTTTTAATTTTTGGGCACAAATCCTGATGTACGCAGGTTGTAGTGGTGAAGCCTGCATATGCGCATGATGTATAGAAGGAAAGGTGCATACATGTGGAAAAATATATATTTTTGGCTCTGGGATTTACAAACAGGGATGATAAGTCTACATAGGGAAATGGAAAAAGTTCTTCTGTGAAATATTGCATAGGGTGAGGAAAATATTTCTATAACAGATACCCCCTAATGTGTGAGGTCATAGGAGTATCTGCGATGGCCGGAATACATTATAAATAACCCAGAAGTGGAGTGATGGGGAATCAATTGGAAGAACTAGTTGCTCATTACATTCTACACTAAATTTGCATACATGGTTCCCAATTTGAACTACATTGTAGATCCATGTGAAAATATACCAAACAACTGCCTGTGGCCATGAATAGGAAAACACAAATGAAGTTACATCCCAAAGGTTGTCACAGTCATGAACAAGGCCTAGTAGAATCAATCTCAAAATCAATATGAAGATATATGTTATTCAATGGAGTACAATATGATCTCCCATGATCACTGAAGTCATATAGGTAATGGTCAAATGAAAAGGAAGCAACAACTCAGGAAAGTTGCGGCCACATACTGATGTCTTCAAGTCTTCTACATAATTTTCCAAAGGTGCAAGTCTACATCATGTGAATAAAGGAGTTGAGGATGAACACAATGAGACATCATTTGATTACCGGTCATTGAGGTATACCGTTAACAAATGCGAGACAACCTATTGATAATGAAAGTAGGTATCAAGGCACTGGACACATTCTTACAAGTGTGAATAAAGGATTCGATGTCGAACACCTGAAGAATCCATCAATTAGGAGACATTGATGCATTCCCAATTGTCGATGGTGAGAGAACCTTCCACTAATGACTGGAAGCCTCAAGGTACATATAAGAATCTAGGTCTTGTTTACAGAATAGATGAGTTGAATTTGATGGAAGGAGACCTGCTAAAAGGAGAGAATTAAGACATATCTCATCATCTAGCAACAGATAAAATGTAGGAGGTTCATGATTTGGAGGAAATCAAATGAAGAACATGTTCACAAACCAACGACCGTGTGCGTCTTTCGCGTGTGCCAAATGCAAGTGGTACACAAAAAGGACCCTCTTAATAGTAGCCAATGAGGAAAAACAACTAACTAAGGAAAGGAAACCACCAATAAAGCTAATGGAATCCAAGACACTATACGAATCCCAATGTGTGAATAGATGTCTTGCCGTCAAACACAAGGGAAACCACCCAGTCAACGACCAATGATGAAATGTCGACTGTTGGGTTCAAGGCTACCTACCAATGATGAAATTACGACCAGGGTGCATGATAGGACTACATCATCATGTGACTCCAAGACAAAATGAGGGTATGGCCGACATGAAAAGTCAAGATATCTGAGGAATGGCTGACACAGGTTGATAGACTTCCTTTGAACAAGAGCACGAGACATATGTAAGACTCCGACAACAAAGACTCAAGGATGAAACCATAAGATGCAGGAGGCATCAATGAAATTCTCTATAGGGACTGGGAGAGTAACAAGTCGATAGAGAAGACTCTGTAATGAGCTCAACCTCCTAAGGCCATGCTAAACCCAAAATTATGGTGACAAATGGACTCAATAACTTTGTGCTATATTCAAAGGCAACATGATTGCTTCCAATATAAAATAATACTTCCTTCTCACCTGTATTTTTTATTTTTTCATAGACAATGAATGTTATTATACAGAGGAGGACACGAGTGTCACAAGTAAGCAAAACTAGTTCGAGCAGTGGAACAAACCTATGCTTAATGCAAGGAGATGCATGCGGGTGATGGACACTCGGGGGAATGTTCCCTCCTAGGTATAGGGTGTCAAATTGTGAAGGATATGAACAAGGCTCTTCTTGGTTGAGGATGCAAAAATGTTGAGGAAAATGGTTTATAATCCAAAGAGAGAACTGGCTATAGGCTCAATACTGCAAGCAAGGGCTTGAGATGCAATCACAACTTAATGACAAAAAATATCCTTTTTCATGACATTTAGTCTACTTGGTGTGAAAAAGGGATAAACTTGTGCCAAATAGATGTTCTTTCAAATCCAATTTACGAGTGTGAAAGAGACAAGTTCACTCGAAAATCTTTTCTCCTTTTGAAGATGAGTTGGAAAAGAGATTAAATTAAACTCGGTTGGGATATTCTAGGTGGCAGGTCATGGGGTAGTCCAAATTTCCCATGTTGGACTTCTCTAGAATGTCAGTTTCTTACGAATAGATGACATAAGCTCGGGAAAACCTAAATTTCTCCAAGTCGAAGAGGATAAAGAACTAGCGGAGGATATCATCTCTGTGATATATCAGATAATGTATCTTACTGGAAAGGACATAGGCAGGGGCATTGGATACCCCACAAGACCATCCCAATCTAAGGGAACTTCACTCTCTCGTGTTCAGAAGGAGAATTATCAGGAATGATAACAATATGGTTGAAGGATGCATAACCCTCCAAAAGGAGAGTTGGATTAACCAGAGATTGCACTGGTACGACCACTTCTTCAATCATTGGTTGAAGGGGATGTGTGATAACAGGGATAGGGTACACATTACCCTCGATAAAGGGGGTATGGTCAAGAGAGGATTGGAGCATAATGATTGTTGTGTCAGTCAAAGGAGACACAGGATGTGGGGAAACCACAGACACTTCAGAACCCAAAGGGCCCTTGGGTGAGAACCATACTTCTGGTATCCTAATAGTAGTTGGACAAAAATGAGTAAGGTGATCTCCTTCACAAGTCCTTTAAAGTAATTCAGTATGTCTAAAGCATCTAGGATTCTCTATTCTCCCAACGTCATTCCCAACGGCTGGTAACATGCTCTCAACATGACTGGCAGAAGCGAGAGATTTATATCCTACACAATATACAGAGGTTGGATATGTGACATTGACATGACTCATGGTGACTAGAGTGATTCCCCCAACATGACTAGCAGTGGATGGGTGAGGGTTGTCAACATGACTTGCAGAGGTTGTCAACTCACCTCCAACATGACTAGAAGAGGTTGGTGATGGAGCTCCAATATGACTGAAAGTGACTGGACTAGCATTGAATTGTGGCATTTGATACCAAGGTCCAGAGAAATATTGGCTTTGAAACATTGCATGCTAGGAAGGATCTTGTTTTACCCCTCATCCTTTCTCGAAAAAGTAGTATCCTCCACCTAACAGATCCAAAGAGGTTTGTATGGGCATCATCATTGAAGTCAGGAAAGAGGAAGAAGTATGATAAGGACTATTCAAGTGAGGATATAAGTTTCCCCCTTGTGAAGGGGTTCCATGAAGAGGGTAGCCCGAACCGTAAAACTGATTCTCCCCGTATGAAATACCCGAGGATATATGTGGACCGGTCATGGGAAAGGTGTTTATAGGAACTGACATGGTGGATGAAGGATGCACGGACAAGGTGTAATAACGAGAATATCCACCCATTTGAGTAATGGCTCTTGTAAAAACATAGCAATGACTGGATCCGTAAGAGGGGAGGTTCCAACCCCCCACGATGAGGGTTGGTTGAGGGGAATGAATCATACCAAACGAATATGTCTATAGTGGGGCCATGGTGTTCCCGGATCCAATTCTAGTAATCATATATGTGGGCCAGGGAGAGGATGGAAAGGTTGAAGGAATATCAACATGAAAATGACTAGAGACCCAAGGCATGGACTGAGCATCATATTTCTGCATACCATTATGAAAATCGGAAGGATTCGACCACATGAAATGAGTGAACATCATGGGGTGGGTAGCAGTAAACGAGGGAGCCAAAGGAACTCCACTATTCATTATAATGAAAACTCGGTATAAACTCCTAGGGCCAACTAGTAATAAAAAATCACATGAAAATTCAAATGACCAATATACACACAAACAAGATAAAGTGGATGAAAGTGGCCTCCCTCCCTAAAGAAGGCATGTCTCTCCCAATAGGGGCCTAATACTCCCTGCTAAATATCGAAGGTAACAAAATCAGTTATAAGGGCCCTCATGGGCTTAACAACTAGTCAGTCAGATCCCCCCGGAGAGGTAATCCTCCATAAAGGTTGTGTGTTGTCTGACCCTTATTTGACCCAGGGTACTTGTAGAATAACCCCTACAAGTAACCTATGTGGCACCTAAGTCAACCAACTAAGAAACCAATGTATAACCGATGCACAGGTGAGCAGTTGTAAGTCAGGTCCACTGTATGGGTAGGGTAGAAAAGCCTGAAACCTTGAAAGTATTGCCTCTCACTAAGGTAAAGGCACTAGCAAGATCTCTAGATACAAATAGATCCCAAGAAATATCTCTAATTCTAAGAAGGTATTGAGGGGATATCCCTTCAACCAACCTTGTGCAACCTCATTATTAACGCCGGTGTGAGCGGAGCCTCCTGATATTACCAATTATATAATGGGTTTCTCCAGTCCCTTTGTCAGACACTTATGTTGATTTAATTTCCTTGGAGAAGTTAACTCACAAAATCATATTCCAAGGCACTAAATCCTAATCTAGTTTGTGCACCCTAGAAAACAAAATCGCGACTAATAAATTTTAAATTATAGCATTAATTTTTGTGGCCATGATTACTCAAAAAGGTATGGTAGTGAAACTCATGATGTTATGACTCAACAAGAAAAGTAAATACGAATATAATTCAAAGTCCTAACTTCAATTTTGAATGAATGATATGCTTCTTAAAATAAATGCAATTTTCAATTTCAACACTGCAATTCTGAAGTAAAAATGCAATATTTATTTACATGCACTAAGCTATTGACAAAGACTCAAAATACAAAAAATGCCAAGCAATGAAAAATGCCTAATATTTTTGTATTTTCAATATAAGAAAAATGAAAATGCATGGACTGAACATCAACTTGATATATAAAACTCTAATGTGTATAGAAAGAGATAACTCAAGCAGAATACCAAGGAAAAAAACACCCAGCCCAATGCACAAGGACAATCAAAATGAAAAGGTGATGAGAGAGACTCCGACCAAAAATTCAACCCCAGACATATTTCCTATCATCCCATAGGCACTTAACAGTCATTACAGAGACCTAAGAAGACTCAACAAACATCAAATCTCACCCAGCAACCACCACACCCAGAAAACAAGAAAAGAAGGTTGGTGTACACAACTATTCAAGGAAATAGATCGTATGCACATAGCTTGCAGAGGGACAACCCATGTATATATGTGACTGTCAAGCCAAAAACCACGTATATGTTTTAAAAACAAAGATAGACAAGGCAGAAGGTTGAAAAACGCAGACCCAGAGTGCACAGAGGTTGTCAAGCAATGATATGACAAGAAACACAATAGGAATGAGATAAATCTAAGGAGAAAAGTATTCCAAATCCTAAGAAAGAAGATTCAATCCCCAGTATGGTCACCAATTTTGTTACGAGTAAAATCTCTCTATGGCTAGGGTAAACCACAACAGACGGAAATGACTGCAGAAATAAACTCTATTCTCAAGTATTCTATGTAAACAAATATGCTAGAAAGACAAGATAAAAGGCCTACCTCATCCAATTGTTCGAATGAATTCCACCATTGAGCACTTGACCCAAAGAAATGTAGCTGCAACTAGTCCTCAACAACCAAGCAAAGCAAGGATATGGTGATAATAAATTATGTTAGCACATTCAATAGAATAATCCATTAATAAACATGGCAAATACACCCATGGAATAATAATTCAAATATTTGCAAGATATCGATTGGATAGGAAAAGAGTATTTCTATTAATATATGATCAACAGAAGTGAAAATGTTACAGAATTTCGTGTCGACACAGTTCGGAACCGACAAACTAAGTTCCTTCCATTTGGGCCTCCACCACTTCAATCCTCCACCAAAGGCAAGCTCATAGAAGAGAGACAATGAATTTCTCAATCAAATAAGGGAATATATTGGGGGATGAACACTGTGTTCAGACTTAAAGGACAAAGGGATGTAGACTCAATATGAAGTAAATAATTTCTCCAGAGTAAATGTTTTCTCAAAGTTGAATTATTTCTCCTCTTTTTCATAGCTTGGAATTGGCCCATTTATAGCCTTCAAATTGAATTGAAGGGACAATTCAGAATGTTTCTAGTATATGGAAGGCCAAGGATCACAGATCTCCTGCCATGACATGGAAACCTGACTCCAGTTTTCATTTTTGGGCACAAATCCTGATGTACGTGGGCTATAGTGGTGCAGCCTCTGTATACACATGTTGTATAGTAGGAAAGGTGTGTACATGTGGAAAAATATGTATTTTTGGCTCTGGGATTTATGAACATGGATGATAAGTCTACATAGGGAAGTGGAAAAAGGCCTTTTGTGCAAGACTGCAGAGGGTGAGGCAAATCTTGTTATAATAGGAACGCCCGATCTACTAGTGTTATCCACAATTTTGGTTATTGTGATGATGTCATGGTGATGTCATGATAATAGCAAATCAAACTCCTCATTAAAGAACTCCTTCCTGAAGAAGGTTGCTCTTATCTATTTCCAAAAATCATATTTTGAAGATAGTTCGCAGGCTGCATATATACTCTCCTGCGAGAATGATACATTCCCGCATGCTGCCTTCAACTAGGGTGCGAACTTCTCACACTGTAATCATTGCCAGGGTGCGAACATCTTTTTACAAAGGAAAAATCTAAGATTCTCGAGGCTTCTAGAAGGGAATCTTCTAGAAGGATGAGTTGGTATTCAAATGGTTGTTCAGAAGCTGGCATTCCAGATTTATTGGGATCATTCTTATCCTAGCAACTAACCTATTCTCTCTTATAAATTAATGAGAATACTCATGGAAGGGGTTAACAAGAAGTTGGCAATCTTGAGAGATCTATTGA
>SNQJ01S0046392.1:56877-83589 GCA_010110895.2 Picea sitchensis
GTTCTAGATCCAGGTGGATCTAGGGAGATTGGTCTGTGTCCGCACTCTGGAATTTATCCTAAAACAACTAGTGAATACCGTATATGCACTTCGGTGAAATATTCTTCAAGATATTTGAAATGTTGCAAAGGCCTGGATTCTTGAAGGACAAATTACCATAGAACACGGTCCCAACACTAGACATATGGGGGCTAAACAGAAAAGGGAGAAATAAGAGGCAACGCTTAAATTAATAAGACCGTGGTTTTGTGAATATGGTCACATGTAAATGGTTTGAAGGAAGTGCATCTATAGAAATTGTTTTCTACAATATTTTCAGAGACATGGAATCGAGTTAAAAATAAATCGATCCATACATGTGATTGATTTATGAAAATCACTATCACTGAATTAAAGAATTAACAAATAATGTTTGAATAATAATATTGATTATTGTTACTATTAAAATGAAGAGGTGCGATGGTCCAAACAAAGGGACACAATGTTTCATAGCTCACACCACTTGGAAGAGTATTTAAATGAGAAAGAGTGGTGAGAAGAAGGGGTCTCTATAGTCCAGATTAGAAGATCAAAACAACAGCAGAGTCCAAGAAGAAGAATTGATGATTCTTATGAAGTGAGGGTGGAAGGGAGGAGCACAGAAGGATTCATATCCTTTAAGTGAAATTTAAGGGAGTTGGAGCTTCCTAGGGTTGGTTCCCTAAAAAAAAGGGAGTCGGTGCTTCCTAGGGTTAGTGCCCTAAATATGAGGGATTTGGTGCTTCCTAGGGTTGGTGCCCTGAAGAAGAAGATCCGTGCCTCCTATAGTTGGTGCTCTAAAAAGGATTCGTGTCCTTCACTATTCTTTATAAAAACCTTTTAATTCATGTTAATATATTTATATAATTGATTTTTCATACAATTCATTGTTGATTTATTGTGGTAATCAATAAAATTAAAAAGTAACTAATAATTGTTAAAAAGGGTTAATATTGGTTCACCCCCCTCCCCCCCGCCTCTCAGTATTCTAACACTAAAATATTGTCATGATGGGCCCTTTGGAGGTGTAACACCCCCGGTTTTGATCCCTACGAACTAGAATGTATTATGTAAATGTGAATTAGGCTAGTGAGTCGATATGTTGAAAGGATGAGGTGCCTAAAAATGTAATACTTCTATATATATGAATAAAATACATCATTGTATGTAAGACAGACAAGGAAAAGAGATAGGGGGATATGATTCCATGAGAGAGGGGGATAAAGGGGATAAATATTTTTATTATATTTTATTTACCCATCTTGGTTTTAATAGAGAAAAGTGGTTAAATGAGATTTTTTGGGAAAGGTCATGCGGTTCTTGATTTACAAGTAAATATATAAACCCCTCTTTGGGATGTTTGGGGGTTCAATCTTCCATTTTGGTTCCTAATTTGTTGTTGATAATTCATTCACTCTTTATCATTCGTGTGATCTTGGTATGAGCATGGAAATAAATGGTTGAAGGTAGAGAGCCATTGCTATATGGTTGTGAGGATTTATTGATCATTCTAGGAGGGAATGGATTCCAGTGTGCATGAGATTGATGGAATTACTGAAAGAACTATCCACATCTAAGAATCCTCAGAGTTTCCAACATTGATATTTCTTGATCAGTAGCACTGGAGCCCTAGAAAGAAATTAGAACAACCTGATGGACTACATTGTATAGAAAAGGGTTCATTTATTTGGGTTATGCAGGCTGAAGAGGAAGAGAGTTGGAAATTAGGATTGTTGTGTGGTTGGGAAAATTTGAGAGCTTGTTAGTTAACTATTTGTGTAGAGTCAGCCTAGGACCCATCCTTGTAGATTCATAGCCCTGGCTTGGGGGTGACCTGTTGTTGATATTTGGAACAACAATTTCTATGGTTGGGAGGAATTTCCTTGGTTTGAAGCTAGTTGGTGAATGGTTTAATTAATGATAAGTGATCTTTGAGTTTTCTTGCATATTTGTATTTTCGGTATGTATTTATTTGTGTATTATTACTGATTATTCTATGTGCCTGGCACACTAATCCTTTCTTGGATGGTTTAGCATGTTCTTGTTAATTGGATGTTTTGAATCCATGTTTCTTGATTTTAAAGAATGAAACAAAAATTCATAATCTTTCTAAGAGGGAGAATATGAAAGTACCCTGTTGGACATTGGGTTCAGTGCTTTTTGCAATTTTTGTGACATGGGTTAAACCCCTCTCATGGATCCCAAATATGACGTTTTTGGAAAATACTAATGCTTGTGGGTTTTGGTCTAATGACAATCGTATTCGAAAAATTGGAATAAGAGCGATAGGTCTCGAGTTTGAAACACGCCTGGGACACGTTGGGGGGGAGATTGTTGAACATTAGGTTCAGTGCTTCCCACGAGTTTCATGACATGGGTTAAACCCCTCTAGTGGATCCTAACTCTGGTGATTTTGGAAAAGACTAATTCCTGTGGGTTTTGGCCTAACAAAAATTGTAGTCCAACATAACCAGGCTATTGATACGCTTTAGATATGTATCCGAAAAATTTCTTTCAATATTTTTTGTACCTGGTATCTAACAAGCTGGCCTCAAAGAATTATTGGTGTAAATTTTTATGTAGCATGACATATCCTTGTGGTTAGATACATTACAAAGTGGTATCATATATTCTAGTTAAAACATCGTACTTGTATGGGCCATGATGAGTGCAAATTTGGGAAATTCGCTTTTGCAGACTTTGGTTTGAGAAAAATTGATACATATTATTTTGAGAACAGTATGAAGGCATAAATATAATAGAGATATAGAATGGAAATACACAGATATATGGAATAGAACAAAGTAATACAATGAAACTCAGATTCTATTAATGATTGTCTGGAAATAAAAAAGACTGTAAAATGCATAAGCACACAAGTTAGCTAGAATGGTGGTAGCTTATCTCTGAGAAGAGATGTGTCGACTATGCTCATTCACAAGAAGATGATTAGAATGAGGCTCCAAAGGAATTTTTAACAGAAATCCTAATTGATAAACCCTAAACATCCAAAACCCTATCCCCAGGAGATGAAACACCAAAAGGTTTGTGGGCCCTGATGGGGGTAGTTGATATGTCAACTTTCTAAGGGCATAACTTTTGCATACAATATCCATTTGGGGCACTTGATACCTCGTTGGAAAGGTCTAGATAAGGATTACACATTATGTTTGGAAAAATAATCCCTTCAACTCTTTCCCAGGAATTTTTGTGTCCATAAAACGTTGTTTAAGGCCTCAAAATGACCCTAGAAGTTCAAGACCTGAAAAGTGTAGAAAAACTTCCAAAATAGAAAATTGTTCTTTGAGCCAGTGGAATAGGTGGGTGCCCACCAGTTTAAACCTAGATCATTCTTCCCCCATTGGGAAGAAATGGTCTCCATTGCTTCCCAAGTTCCTCCATCAGATGGGGAAACTTCTGTTGAATTTGACTACTGGTGAGCCACTTTCCCTCATGAAGAAAATTCCATGCTTTGACAACCCAATAGAGTTGGATGGTATGCTAGTGGGTTTCCTTTATATTGGTGTCCAAGATATTATCAATTTTCACCTATTTGATGCAGTTAGGACTGAGTTCTATAGGGCCAATTGCTCGGTCACGTCTAGAGTGTCTATGAGAGGTGGAAAATATGGTTGAAGTAGTTCCACATTAAATACTAGGTGCAAGCCAAGGAAAGGAGGAATATGTGATTCACAATCATTCTCACCCACCGCCTTAGTGATGGTTTAAGGCTTGTATATGAGTGGGAATAACTTTTGATGGGGTCCTATGAGGCACTATTTCTACAAGTGCAACCACACCTTATCTCCCACCAAGAACTTGTGTGGTTCTCGATGTTGATCATGGAACTTATTGTACTTAACATTGGATCTTTGCATAATATCTTGAACTTGTTGTTGGATTTGCTAGATGCATTCAATAAATTTGGCTTCCTAATCATCCTCGGTCTGAGCATGGGAGGATTGTTTCTATGCAACTGCATTGAGTAGAGTTGTTGATTATTTGGGTTGTTTGCCATTGATGTCAACCCTTGAAGAAATTTCGGTAGCAAATTCTGGTAGCACAAAGATTTAGGTAATGGAACCAAGTTTGTTTGATGGATAATGGTATGATTTTTGATATCTTTGCAGGTAAGACTATTCCATATGGATATTACACGTCATGCCATTTCTGGTGGTATGTGAAACGTCACATAAATCCTCACGGTTAGAGAGTTATGGCCATATGAAGTTGGAGAACCCTCACGAGTCATCTAGAAGCCCCAAAAGGTCAAAGTAGTCAAGCTGTTTGAAAAATAAATTATTTAAGTAATAAAGTTAATGGAGAAATCCCTAAAATAAGGAAAGTAGGATGCTACATGAAATTATAACTAAGAGGCAAGTCTCTCTCATTTAATCACACTTGAACCTATTGAATATCATTGAATATCTATTTTGTGAAAAGTTATTTGGGCAGGTATTATTGATAGAGAAAAATGCGGTAGGAAAAGTGCAAGAGAAAAAGTGCGGCAGGAAAAATGCAACAGAAAAAGTGCGGCAGAAAAAGTGTGAAAGAAAAATTGTGACAGAAAAAGTGCGGTAGAAAAACCACAGTAGAAAAAGTGCGACAGAAAAATCGTGACAATAAAATTGCTGCAGAAAAAGTGCAGCAGAAAAATCGTGGCAGAAAATGTGTGGAAGAAAAATCGTGGAAGAAAAAGTGTAATAGAAAAATTGCGGCAGAAAAAGTGCAGAAAAAAAATTGCAGCAACAACATGGTTGGGGTCTATTTATGAGAGATATGGAACATATTGTTTGAGTTATGTTTTGTGAGCTAGGGTTTAGCTCTTGAGATTAGTAGTAATGTTGACACATGGTTTATAGTATACTTGTATTGGTATATTATTAGAAGCACATATTGATCTTGGTGATGATTATGAGTTGTTGTGTTATGCTTGGTTGATGCACTTGTTCATGGTACAGGTTGAGGTACAGGTTGGTGCATAGTTGATGCACTTTTTTATGGTACAGGTTGATTACAAGTTGTTTGGTACAGGTTGGTGCATGGTTGATCCACTTGTTTATGGTACATGTTTATTACAGGTCGAGGTACAGGTTGATGCATGGTTTAGGTTATTGGTACAAAATGTTTGGTGTAGGTTGATTGATACAGGTTTACAGCAGTATATCTCACAATGATAGTGTGACAGTGGTTCCATCATTCTACTTATATGTCAGGACGGTTGGATGGGGAAAGGACAACTGGTTGTAGCTGGAGAACATAGGGGGTTGCGAGATCCTTCTGGTTGTAGCCAGATAATTGGGGAGTTGGAGATTCCCTCATGTTGTATCCTAAGAAACTAGGGGGTTGGATCCTCCTTCCAATTGCAGTTGGAAAACAAAGGAATTTGGTGCTTCCAATGAATGTAACTCTTAAAGAAATATAAGAAAAAAATTTATGTGGTTTTCTCCCTCTTTGGGTTTCCACATTGGTGTACTGTGTATGTGTATGATTTCTCATTTTTTCATTGTTTATTTACTCTGCAATTATTGGATGATAATGCTACATTGATATAACACTTTCATTTTATGGTGAAAAGGGATTAAATTTCTCTATTACTGATTCACCCCTCCTCTTAGGAATCCAACAATTGGTATCAAATCAGGTTCCTTCAGAAATCAGTTTAACCATTAAAGGTAGATCATGGAGAGAAACAACATGTATGAAAATGGAATACCATAGTTTGATGGATAGAAGTATGCATTTTAGAGCAGAAGGATGAAAACATATATACAGGCACAAGGATTTTAAATTTGGAAATCAGTTGTAGATGGATACAAAGAACCAACAGTTCCCCCGACAAATGAAAGAACAATAAAACTCAGGAAAAATAATTCCAAAGTCACAAATGCACTTCTGAATGGTCTTTGTGAATCAGTTTACACCAAATTTATACATTGTAAATTTGGTAAATAGATTTGGGACAAGATTCGAAATATTTATGAAGGAGATTCAAAAGTCAAAGCAACAAAGCTTCAAACTTATAGAGGTTAGTTCGAACAACTAAAGATGAAGGAAGATGAGAATATTATAGGTTACTTCTTACGAGTCAATGAAACAGTAAATGCAATCATAGGATTGGGAGAAGAAATTATAGAATCTGTAATTGTTCAAAAGGTACTAATATCTCTTCCTATGATATTTGATCCTAATATATCAACACTAGAAGAACGAGAAGATCTAGACTCAATAAGCATGGACGAACTACATGGAATATTCCAAGCATATGAAATGAGAAATGAATGGAAAAATCCATATATAAAAGAAGCATCTTTAAAAGAATCCAAAAGGTCAAAGAAAAAGGGAAAGAAAAAGGAAAAAGAACATAGCAGCAACAGTGACATATCGGAAGATGATGAAGAAATGGCCAACTTTGTCAGAAGATTGAACAAGGGAACCAACAACATATATAAAGGTAAGTTTCCTTTGATTTGTTTTAATTGTGATGGTATTGGTCATTTTTATAAAACAAATCCTCATAAAAAAAATAAGAGGAATGATGAAGATTACTCAAATAGAAAACAAACATATAAAGGCAAAATAACCACAAAGAAAGTTTTCAAGAAAAGATTTTGCACCAAATAAGACATATCATCATCATATGAAGATGAAGTCAGTGACAGTGAGACATAAAGAGTTCTATTCATGGAAGTAGAAGACTTTGAAAAATAAGACTGAAGAAGAATAATATGAAGAGACTGAAGAAGAATATAAAGAGGTAGAAGTTGACTACCGAGAATAATTTTTGTGTGCCATAGAAGTTATAATAAGAAAAAATAATAAAAACAAGAAGCTACAAGAGGAACTAGACAAGAAAGAAAACATCAGGAACTAGAACAAATGATCACAAATTTGAAGGCTCAAATAGAAGAAGATAAAAAAATTGAAGAAGCACTCAAAAAACAACTAGAATAAAGAGACATGATCATTGTAAATTTGGAAGTAGAGATTGTCACATTAAGAAAGTATCTTCAAAAAAAAATATGCAGAACAAATCAAAAGTTTTGAATGACATTATCAACAGTCAAAAACCTCATCATGACAAGTTTGGAATTAGATACAATCAGACAGAAAAGGGATCAAGCTCCAAAACAATAGAGCAAGGAACATATCCAAAAAGTTATGTAGAAACAATCAAAGGGGATAAGAAGATATACAAGGAATATTATAGGGACACTCATCCACCCAGAAGATTCATATTTCAAAATCAACAACTGACAGATAGGTCTCAAGAAGAAGAAGGATTCAGAAGATATAATCCTTTCAAAAAATATTCAACTCCCAGGTATCAAACTATTTTTGTTGGTTTATGTTATGCATGTAATAATTTTGGACATAAAGATATGAATTGCAAAGCTAATAGTAGGAGCATAAACAAATTTGAAAGTTAAACACAAAAGGGTTATCCAAGAAGGCCTAGTAAAACACAGAGAAGTAGTTACAATAGGTTTGAATCATTGAGCATTGATGTGGAATGCTACAAGTGCAAAAAATTTGGACACATGGCCAAAGATTGCAGAATGACAGTTCCTCCTAGAGAACCACAACAAAACAACAACAGTCATAGACAGGAACCTCATAAGAGAACATGGATAAGAAAGCAAAATCAATATAAGAATGAGGAATGTAGACTCGTTCTACAAGCTAAGCAGAAGAAACGTGGTTGGTATGTTGACAATGGTTGTTCAAAACACACGATAGGTGATAAAGACAGGTTTCTTACATTAAGAAAGGAAAAACATGGATCAGTTTCCTTCGGAAATGATGATTAAGCTAAAATCATTGGAAAATGCACAGTCAGAATTGGAAACAAGAATACCAAGGAAGAAAATGTTCTACTAGTAGAAGATATGTGTTGGCACAGGGGCAGACCCAGGGTTCAATTCTACAACAACACACCAAAAAAACCCTAACTACTGGCCCTTTCGGAAACATCTGCGAAGTATATGAAGTCTCACCCAAGGTAGAGGCAGGGGTGGTTGCAGGACTCCATTGTCTACAACCTTAGCTGGGACATAGATCTGTGATTCTAGTCACTTAACAGAGCACTCAATAGTTAACATTCATCAATATTCAGTTCTTAGTTACAATGCAATTAAACCCTAATCACAGTGCAACACAATATTCATTTAGATATACTATACTCAAGCTCTTAAACACCTCCACATAGGCTAGGTCTAGTATTCATACATACCATTAAGAACATAACATTAACATATCTATCTATCATTCATCTATATTAAATAACTAAGCAAGAAAACATATAAACACATCAATACATCGCACAAATCAAATCAACACAACATGTACATGGTTCACCCCCACCCTGGGGCTACGTCCACCAACTCTTCTCTTCTTTATTATCTTGGGTCAAGCTTCTTATAGGCACAGAGCATCCAAGTTCTACTCTGCAGAGGACATGATATCTACACACCTCGCTAGACCCTCCTTCCTTGCATTACATCACAAAGCCTTCCACAGTATGTTACAACCACTTGCACTTAGCACAAAGAAACTACAATCCTTGATCACATAGATCCAACCCTATCACTTAGCACAACTTGGAACTGCTACCTTTTACATTTCCTAGTATCCTATTTATACATTACACAATAGGCCTAAACATGGTTAAACCCATGGGCCAACATCCCCATACCCGTTACATAATCCCAAATCCCAAAAAGGGCCCTAAAAGGGGCTGAGATCCTGTAATCTTCACTTCATCTTGCGCTCCACCTTCGACAGCCTGTCGAAGTCCCAAAATTAGGTCAAACATGACCAAGAATCCTCAAAAATTGGTCAAGGGTCAATAGGCCCCCAACACTCACCTATTACTCGTCCCGAGTCACTCTTATCTGACTAGTTCTACTTCCAAAGCCTCAAGCTTGGCTCGAGCTTATTTGACTTGGTGTTGTGCTATGGCCTCCTATTCAATGAAATATTGTATGACTACTTCATTGACAAGTCCTTCTAGGTGTTGTTCAGCTACAGTGACAACTTTCTCTAGTTCCACTCCTCGACCTTCAATTTTTGTGAACAATTGGTAAGCCTCATCATGTATAGGTGAAATTCAACTGCATTAGCTAATCGAAAGAATTGGGCTAACTCATCTCCCAACTCTGGTTCTCCTGATGGCAAGGGCATAGTGGACACTGTGTGGTTGGACTGACGGGCCTATTGTACCCCTCATAATTTGACCTTAAGTCTGTCATACATTTCCTCCTGCTTAGATTCTTGTTTCTCCATGATTTCCAACAAAGTATCGTTGAGGGATGCTATGATGAAATTAAAGTCATAAGTAGTAAGCGCGGTCTTCATCTTTGTCACGGTGGCTCTCGATTTCTTCCAGGAAGGAGGTTTAGAGGGAGAAACCTTCCTCTTCTTCAGTGGATCAGTATCTTCTCTAGGCGGTGTTACTTTGCCTTGCTTTTGTTCAGCTCCTGTGGCATTTATCTCTTCCTCATCACCCCCTCGATTAGGTGATACTAAAGTAGTCTTTCCTGAGGCATTGCTTAGGTCTTGGACTTCTTCGATCTTCTTCGTTTTGTTGGGTCCGGGTGTATCATGCACGATTTCTAGGATTTCAGGGTTGGACATCTTTGTAGGGTCTGCTCGAATAAGGAGGTCTACCGACCAATCCTTAGTGATCTCCTCAAGGTCTTCTTCCATGATCTTGTAGTATGACTGAAGTTACTCCTTATGTTCATTGGATTGTGTTGTAAGATAGATGAAGTGTCGATCTACGCAGAAATTCATCAGGGGTCGAAACCTCTATAGGGTGTTCAGAGTCATGTGAGGTTTAACTTCTATGGATCTCTTCATCTGAAGGTAGTACGTATGAAAAACAACATTCGACTGCCACTCTTTGTTCATATCACTTGAGTACCAGAGTGTAGCGAACTTCGCAACAAGCGGCTTGAATGGTTCAATATCTGGGAAGGTATCACCTTCCAGCATCTCCCATGAAACAAAGGCGATAAGGATCAAGATCCAACTGAAGTGGAACTCATAGCCTTGATCCTGTGCTTTGTGGTAGTCTAGCTTGAGATGATTCACTAGGTATTTCACCCAGTTCATCTGTAGGCCTTCTACACACTTCCATGCGAGGTCAACAACAAATCCTATGACCTACGTAGGTTTGTTCTTCCTTACTAGATTTCCTGCAATTAACTATTAGGCTAGGCACACTGCATCATTCTGGATGGAGACTACCTTGTAGCCTCGCGTTCCCTTTTCAACATCGCCATATGTATCCTTGATCTTTTTTGCTAGTGCGTAATCTGTGGATTTTCCTCGATAAAAATCCTGCAGGTCAGGTCCTTGCATACTTAAGCCTATGATCCTATGGATCAACATCGGATCGACTGTGATACAATGGTCTAGCCATAAGTAGCTTCCATGGTAACATGAAAGCAATATCTTGACACATGCATTAACTTCCTAGTGCCTTCCGAAGTGTGGAATTTTCATAACGTTTAACAAAATGGACCGCGCGAGGTTCATCATCCATGACTAAGGGATTATCTTTGAGTTTTTCCCCTTAGTTCAGGTCAGGTATTTATACGGGGCAAGAACACTGTAGTTTTTGCGATCTCCAAGGTTGAAGTCACTGAACTTCAATGCTACGATCTTATCCTGCTTTTCTCGAACCACACGTATCCCCTTCGGGAGGTACGTAGTAACCATAATGTACTCGAAATCTCTTGGCACACTATCTCGACTCACTGTTCCAACCAGAGGAGGGATGTAATCAGACAATATGGTTGGGATCAACTTTGCATTAGCTAGGTCATCTATGTGTTTGGTTCTCTTTTCTGTTGATGGTCGGGATGGTCTGACTCCATGAGCAGTCAACGAAGAGGCTTGCACTCATCTCGTCAAGGATGCTTGTACACCTACATACATCAATCTTTCAGACATGACTCTCTCAGTCATGAGTTCGATGATTACTTCTTTCATGGACTCTTAAACTGCACTAAGTTCTTCGGACATGCGCTCGTGGTTGAATATCTAGGGTTTGAAGGATAACTACTCAATGTAGTGGGATAGATGGTACTAATGCAGTGATCACTGTGTGAAATCAACTTATGTTGTGAGCTCAGATAGTCATGATTGGAAAAAGTGTTCTCGTTGTGTGGCACAATGGGATAAATAGATAACTCGACAACAAATCTCTTGAAATGGGTGATAAGCCTTCATTAACTCAGTTATGTCTGTTATGGCACGGTCCCAATGGTCTGGTGGCAAGATTTCTGACCATAAATGTATTTCTATCCTTTTGAGCTATCGGTCAAATGGTTATATTATTCCCGATGGCTATATTTCTTCACCATGGTGAAGTTCCATGTGATGTTGTTCTGATATTCCAACGAAGTTCCAGTTTTTCAAATTTTCCTTCTGCGAAGTTCCCTCATGAACCTTCTATAACTTTTCAATCTTAGCTCTCTTATTACTTAGTTTTATATCCTTCTTTCCAGTGAGCTTTGTCTTAGAATTCCTTTTTCCATTCTAATTCTTATCTTCTTTCGATAGAGTTACTTCACGCTGTTGAGGTTCTTTTCTAGGAATCAAGGGTAATACTTCATCTATACCTGGAATAGGTACTTCATTCTTTTGTGGGTCTTCTAGTGTTCTTCCTACTTCGACATCCAAGTCTCTGGTTTAAAATAGCTTTTCTCAGTTCTCCTATTCTTCAATCAAGTGTGCAATCCTCCTAGTCATGAAATCTTTCAACTCTTGCTTCTTTTGTTCCAATACTTCTTCTTCTTTCCTTTTGGCCTGATCTTTTTCAATCCAAGGTTTCCCTAATAACATAGCAAATGGAGCGTTGTTCTCAATAAATTTAACAACTTCAAATTCTTCCTCTCTTGAAGTTCCATAAGCACTCATAGATATCTGGGTAAGTCTTACACATAGGGTTATTGACTTTCCTCTGAATAATTCTATTCCTCCCAATGAAGGAGTCATAGCAGGCTCCGCTAAAAGTTTCCAAGTTCTTTTTGTCATGATATTCACCTGTGTTTTTTCATCTAGAACATAGTCAATGTCGAAGTCTCCTATTATTGCTTCAATGCATTCTTTTTCTTTAAAGACCTATGATAAACTGACATGACAGTGGTCATTTAGGGTTTCTTTCATCTATAGCAATACCTTTTCTAATTCTTTCTGGGGTTTTGTCCTAATCTCAGTTTTTGGATCTGCCTTAGGGTTTTCTTGGTTCATATTCATTATTTCAACCTTAGCAATCATTCTAGGGAAATCCAATACTTCATGGTCCATATCTTTGCAACAGAGGTAACTAGATCTTCTACCAGAGCATTCCTTAACCAGATGTCCTAGTCTTCTACAACTGTAAAAAATATTTAATCCTCTCTTTCTTTTAAATGATCCCCAACCTCTCCTGTATTGCGCGCTAGGATCATGGTATCTAACGTACAAAAAAATCTTTCTAGGGTCGTGCATCCATTCGTTAGTCCAAACATTCTTTCTATAAATAGGTATAACATATCTTTCATTATTCTTATCATCTCTATTCATATCAAATATTCTTTTTTCTATCAGTGCCCTAGTTTTCAAACTAGGACAAATCTTATCAAACATACCTATATCCATACTTTAGAAACAAAAATTTCCACTAATATTATCTTTAGCGGAGCACAAAGTTTCTAGATCTAAAACTTTTTACTATTCTTTACCTTTATCAAATCACAAATCATTCAGATCTTACCTCTTTTCTTTAGATCAGACTTCCTTCTTTAGCACAGATCTTCACAAATCAACTAGAATACTGTGCACTAGAATGACAGATCTATGCATAGAGATTTCACAATTTCAGGTCAGGTCTTTGCACAAAGCTTCTTTTTCCTCAGTTCCCAACAATCACAGTTTCATGTCTTGGCAATGGAACCATTTGTTGGCACAGGGGAACACCCAGGGTTCAACTCTACAACAATGCACCAACAAAACCCTAAATACCATCCCTTTCGGAAACAACTATGAAGTAGATGAAGTCTCACATGAGGTAGAGGCAGGGGTGGTTGCAGGACTTCAGTGTCTGTAACCTTAGATGGGAGACAAATCTGTGATTCTAATCACTTAACAAAGCACTCAATAGTTAACATTCATCAATATTCAGTTCTTAGTTACAACACAGTTAAAACCTAATCACAGTACAATGCAATATTCATTCAGATCTACTATACTCAAGCACTTAAAGACCTCCACATATGCTAGATCTAGTATTCATCCATACCATTAACCACGTAACATTAACATATCTATCTATCATTCATCTATGTTAAATCACTAAGCAAGAAAACATATAAACACATCTACACATCACACAAAGCAAAGAAACACATCATGTACCTAGTTCACCCCCACCCTGGGGCTACGTCCACCAACTCTTCTCTTCTTTTTTACCTTGGGTCAAGATTCTTACAGGCATAGAGCATCCAAGTTTTACTCCGTAGAGGACAAGATATCTTCGCACCTTGCTAGATCCTCCTTCCTTGCGTTACAACAAAAAACCTTCCACAGTCTGTTACAACCACTTTCACTTATCTCTGCAAGTCTCACACAGTATGCATAAAGAATCTACAATCCTTGATCACATAGATCCAACCCTAGTACTTAGCACAACTTGCAACTACTACCTCTTACATTGCCTAGTCTTATGTTTATACATTACAAAATAGGCCTAAACATGGGTAAACCCATGGGCCGACATCCCCATACCCGTTACATAATCCCAAATTCCAAAAAGGGCCCTAAAAGGGGCCAAGATCCCACGATATCCACTTCATCTTGCACTCCACCTTCGACAGCCTGTTGAAGTCCCAAAATTAGGTCAAACAAGACCAAGAATCCTCAAAACTTTGTCAAGGTTGAACAATATGAAACATAATCTTCTAAGTGTGAGTCAAATGTGTGACCAAGGTCATAAAGTTACTTTCGATTCACAAAAGTGTGAGATAATAAAAGAAGGTTCAGGAAAATTGATTGCAACAATTGTAAAAACTTCAAGCAACATATATGTACTAAGTAAAATTGGAAATGAAAAGTGTTGTCTAGAAAAGAAGATGAAGGTTGGCTATGGAACAGAAGAATGGGTCACATACACTTTGATAACCTTGTCAACAAAAAAGAAAAAATTAGATAAATGTCCCATATTACGAAACCAACCAACACTTTATGCAAGTATTGTCAACAAGGAAATAAAACAAAGACCGAGTTTAAATCAAAAGAATATTCAATAACAATACCACTGGAAATTGAGCATAATGATCTCGTTGGACCAACTACAAAAAAGGGTTTAAAATGTGATAAATAATTTGTGTTATTAGTTGATGATTATACAAGAATGACTGCAATTTGCTTTCTTAGGAATAAGTCAGAAGCTTTTGAAAACTTCAAGGTCTACAAGGAATTGGTTGAAAATGAAATGGATTAAAAAATGAAATGTTTGAGATCTGATAATGGAGGAGAGTTCACTTCAAAGGAATTTATGGACTATTGTAGCAAGAATAGAATAAAATGGCAATTATTCGTTGCTAGGAAACCTCAACAGAATGGAGTTGTTGAAAGAAAGAACAAGACAGTACATGAAATGGATCGAACAATGTTAATGGATTCCAAGTTGATAGATATATTTTGGACACATGCAGTGCATACAAAGGTTCACAATAAAAAAAGAGTAATGCTCAGAAACAACACTGACAAAACTCCCTACGAGCTATGGAAAGGAAGACTGGAAAATGTGAACCACTTCAGAGTATTTGGAAGAAAATGCTACCTCAAAAGAGGAGATGGAAAAATGGGAAAGTTTGAATCTCATGCGGATAAAGGAGTACTTGTTGGTTACTCAAGTACAAGGAAATCATACAAGTGTTAAAATCTGAGGTTGAACAAAGTTGTGGAAAGAATCAATGTAACAATTGATGAAACAGGTGGATGAGAATTAAAGGAAGAAGAATTCATTCACCATAACAAATGCACCTAGCACTCTCATCTACGATCAAATAGATAAGAATGAGGCCATGGATAAAGAATTGGATCAAATAGATAAGAATGACATTTGGGAATTGGTTCCAAGACCAAATATTAAGAATGTGATTGGCACAAAGTGCGTATTCAAAAATAAATTGAATGAAGATGGACAGGTTACAAGGAACAAAGATAGATTAGTATGTAAAGGATATGCACAGGTTGAAGGAATCGACTTTGAAGAAAAATTTTCCCTAGTTTCCAGAATGGAAGCAATCCGATTGCTTTTAGCTTATGCTTACTCCAAAAATATTAAAGTATATCAAATGGACATAAAATCATCTTTTCTGAATGAGAAACCTGAAGAAGAAGTATACATTGAGCAACCAGAAGGATTTCAGTTGTCAGAGAATATATATTATATGTGTAAATGGAAGAAGGCTTTGTATGGTCTAAAACAGGCTCCTAGAGCATGGTACTCTAGATTGGATAAATATCTACAACAGGTAGGGTTCAGAAAAGGAAGTGTAGACAACAACCTCTACATAAGGGAAACTCAATATAGTATTTTATTAATTGAAATTTATGTTGATTATATTATTTTTGGAAGCAATGATCACAGGTTAAGCCAGAAATTTGCAAAGTATATGCAGAATGAATTTGAAATGTCAATACTTGGAGAACTATCCTTCTTTCTGGGTCTTCAGATATGTCAAAATAACCAAGGAATTTTTATTTCTAAAACTAAGTATATTAGAGAAATGCTAAAGAGGTTTGGAATGGAAGATTGCAAACCAGTTACCACTCCTATGAAAACCAATTGCAATTTGAGAAAAGATGATGATTCAAAGTCTATAGACTAGAGGACATATAGGTCAATGATTTCTTACTATATGTGATAACATCCAGACCAGATGTAATGCAGGCAGTTGGAAAAGTGGCATGATTTCAAACATCACCAAAGGAAACACATGTCGTAGCAGTGAAGAAGATTTTCAGATATCTCAAAGGAACATAAGAGTTTGGATTATGGTATCCAAAAGGAAAGGATATATCACTTATTGCCTACGCAAATACAGATTGGGTAGGTTGCATTGATGACCGACGAAGCACCAGTGGAGCAACGTTCTAATTGGGTGAGTGTTTAGTATCATGGTTAAGAAATAAACAATCATCGGTATCCTTATCTACAGTTGAGACAGAGTATATTCCAACAACAACATGTTGTACACAGGTTCTATGGATGAAACAAAATCTGAGAGATATATAAGTTGAGTATGATGATCCTATTCCTATCTATTGTGATAATACAAGCACCATCAGTATCTCAAAGAACCCAGTGATGTACTCCAAGATGAAGCAAA
Organism: Picea sitchensis; assembly: GCA_010110895.2. Taxonomy (NCBI): domain Eukaryota; kingdom Viridiplantae; phylum Streptophyta; class Pinopsida; order Pinales; family Pinaceae; genus Picea; species Picea sitchensis. The sequence goes on from SNQJ01S0046392.1 coordinate 73,284, forward strand.
TTCCAATCAAGTATCACTTTCTATGGGAATAGGTTGCAGAGAAGAACGTTGGAGTTGAATATGTGGGCACAAAAGAACAAGTGGCAGGCATCTTTACAAAACTGCTTCCACGAGAATCCTTTGAGTATCTTCGCCAGAGACTCGGAGTAATTTCTACTCCAAAATGAATTCTTTTGAATGCTTATCTTATATGTCTTATATTTACATGAGGAAGCACCATAAAGAGGTTAGTTTAGGTCAGGAGATTAGTTTCAGAAAGAGTTCAGTCATGGGGAGTATCCCCAAGGACAGTTCAGTTAGGGGGAGAAGCACTAGATGGAAAGATACATTTTCCATTGATGACAAATGGGGAGAGATTTATCATATGCAACGTTAAATGCTTGGAGAAATATCATGGATGCATGGTTCTAGGGGGAGCGATAGTGATAGGGGGAGCATGAGTGATATGAATTCAATATTGCATCAGAGTGTTTCCATCAATGCCAAAGGGGGATATTGTTGATTATTTGGGTTGGTTTTCATTGATGTCAGCGCTTGAAGAAAGCCCGATAGTGAATTCCAGCAGCAAAAAGGTTTGTGTAATGGACCCAAGTTTTTTTGATGGATAATGCTATGATTTTTTATATCTTTGCAGTTAAGACTATTCTATATGGATAGTACATGTCATGCCATTTTTGGTGGTATGTGGAATGTCACATAACTCCTCACGGTTAGATATTTATGGCCATGTGAAGTTGGAGAACCCTCATGAGTCATCTAGAAGCCCCAAAAGGTCAAAGTAGTCAAAGTGTTTTCAAAAGAAATTATTCAAGTAATAAAATTAATTGAGAACTCCCCAAAATAAGGAAATTTGGATGCTACATGAAAGTATAAATAAGAGGCAAAGCTCTTTCATTTAATCACACTTGAACCTATTGAATATCATTGAATATCTATTTTGCGAAAGGTTATTTGGGCAGGTATTATTGATAGAGAAAAGTGCGGTAGGAAACGTGCGGCAAAAAAAGTGCGACAGGAAAAGTGTGGCAGAAAAAGTGTGATAGAAAAATCACGACAGAAAAATCATGGTAGAAAAAGTGCAATAGAAAAATCGCGGCAGAAAAAGTGTGTCAGAAAAATTGTGCCAGGAAAAGTGCGCCAGAAAAATCACGACAGAAAAATAACGGTAGAAAATGTGCGGCAGAAAAATCATGGAAGCAACATGGTTGGGGTCTATTTATGAGAGATATGACACATCTTGTTTGAGGTATGTTTTGTGAGCTAGGGTTTAGCTCTTGAGATTTGTTGTATTTTTGACACATGGTTTATGGATGATGTAGCATACTTGTATTGGTATATTATTAGAAGCACATATTGATCTTGGTGATGATTATGAGTTGTTGTGTTATGCTTGGTTGATGCACTTGTTCATGGTATAGGTTAAGGTACAAGTTGGTGCATGGTTGATGCCCTTTTTTATGGTACAGTTTGATTACAGGTTGTTTGGTACAGGTTGGTGCATGGTTGATCCACTTGTTTATGGTACAGGTTGAGGTATAGTTTGATGCATGGTTGATGCATGGTTCAATTTATTGGTATAGTTTGTTTGGTGCAGGTTGATTGGTACATGTTTACAATAGTATATATCACAATGATATTGTGTTATTGGTTCCATCATTCTACTTATACGTCAGGGTAGTTGGATGGGGCAAGGACAGGTGGTTGTAGCCACCTTATGGTTGTAGCCAGAGAGCATAGGGGGTTTTGGCCTCCTTCTAGATGTAGCCAAAGAATTGGGGAGTTGGAGCTTCCCTCAGGTTGTAGCCTGAGAAACTAGGGGTTTGGAGCCTCCTTCCAGTTGCGGCTAGAAAACAAAGGAATTTGGTGCTTCTAATGAATGTAACTCTTAAAGAAATATAATAAAAATCATTACATGGTTTTCTCCCGCTTTGGGTTTCCACATAAAACATTGGTGTACTGTGTATGTGTATGATTTCTCATTTTTCCATTGTTTATTTACTCTACAATTACTGGATGATAATGCTACATTGATATAACACTTGCATTTTATGGTGAAAAAGGATTAAATTGCTCTATTACTAATTCATCCCCCCTCTGAGTAATCCAACAAGAGATACATCAATGGGGGCCAATGGTTGGAACCCCAAGAACACATAAAAAGGGTTGTGGCCAATAGAGCTATGGAGGGCTCTATTGTATCTATGTTGAACATATGGATGTTTGTAATTGTACATCCTTATGATATGTACAATCATCTTATTGACTACCTCTTTTTTTCCATCAGTCTGTGGGTGGAAGGAAGTAGAGTTGGTTATCTTGGTGTCCATCATCAACCATAGGCTGGACCAAAGCGTGCTTAGGAACATATTGTCATGATCAAAGATAATAGTGCATGGAAGCCCAAAATTAACCAAAACATGTGTAAATAATATCTTGGCAGTGGCCTCAGTTGTGATGTTCTTCTTGCAAGGTGCCAAAAATTCCATCATAGAGAATCAATCAATCAACCCCGAAGACACAATCATTCCCATGCTTGGTTGAAGACAGACTAGACATGTAGTCAATGGAGATGGACTCCCAAGGGTTGTATAGCCCCTGTCTCTTGATGGAAGGCTTGGAAATGGCACAAGTAGTGCAGGATTTGATGTACTTGTGAACATATTGTCTGAGCTTCAACCAATAAAAATGCTTTTGCAGTACTTCCACTATTAGAGAAATATTTGCCTCACCCTACACAATCTTACAGAGATATCCTTATTACATTTATCTATGCATACTTACTTTCCCTGATTGATGAATCTAGAGACAAAAATAAATATTTGTACACTTGTACGCACCTTGAAAGCTATATAGCAAGAGTATACGCTGGCTACTCCACTACAGCCCACGTACATCGATATTTGTGCCAAAAAAAAAAATTAAATGTCGGGTTTCCATGTCATGATAGGAGATATCCGATCCTTGGCCTTCCATATACTAGAAACGTTTTGACTCAGCCCTTCAGTTGTATTTTTAAGGCTATAAAGAAGCCAATTCCGAGCTATGGAAAAGGAGAGAGAATTCAACTTTGAGAACAAAGTTACTCTGGAGAAATTATTACTTCATTATTGAGTCTGCATCCCTTTGTCCTTTAAGTATGAACACAGTGTTCAGCCCCCAAGATCTTCCCTTAGTCATGGAGAACCTCTTTATCTCCCTTATATGAGCTTGACTTTGGTGGAGGATTGAAGTGGTGGAGGCCCAGTTGGAAGGAACTCGGTTTTCTGGTTGTGAACCGTGCCGACATGAAAGTCTGTAATGTTTCACTTATATTGATAATTTATTAATAGAAATACTCATTTCCCATCCAATTGATATCTTGCAAATATATGTGTTATGATCCATGGGCATGTTTGTTTTGTATATTGATGGATTATACTATCTAATGTGCTAACCTGTTATATCATCACTATATGCTTGCTCTGCTTGTTTGTAGAGAACTTGTTGTAGGTATAAAGCTTTAAGTCAAAGTGCTCAATGGTGGAAATCATCAAACGTTTGGATGAGGTAGGCCTCTTTCTTATCTCTCTTTCACATTAGTCCATATAGCATTTGTTGGAATTGAGTTGATTTCGGCCGTTATACCTGTCTGTTGTGGTTCACCTTAGCCATAGAGAGATTTTTGTCGTAACAACCACTATTTTCTCTACACCAAAATGTCATCTTTCTCAACTGTAATGAGCCTCCTAAATCAAGTTTTCATGCTTGATTGAAGGAAAAAAGAGATGACCTAGATGGAATAACAATCCATCCTAGAGATGAAAGTTTGGAACTATTTTTCCCATGCTCAATGTCTGATGGGTAGTAGAAACGTTAGAGTCATTACTATATAATTGTGGCCATCTAGATGTCTCATGTCCATAGGAGTTGAGAACTATGGTTAGTACTTCCACCAAGCATCCACTGAGGCAATCTGCAACATGGTTGGTGCTACCCTTCTTGTACTTGATATTCAAGTGGAATTGTTGCAGGTATGTGGACCACTTCTAATGGAAGTCATTCTGCAACTTTCTTTATGTCTGGGTGAATTGGAGAGGCTTGTGATTAATGTGGATGATAATTTCCTTCTCCAGAATGTAATGCTTCCATTGTTGACATGCTTGCACAATGGAGTACATATATTTTTCGTAGATGGGTTATCTACGAAAAATATCATAGAGAGTTTTTTTGTGATAGGCTACCAGATGCCCATGTTGACTAAGGATTTCACCTATAGGATAATCTAAAACATTTGTCTCAATATCAAATGGTTGTTGCAGGTCTTGCAGAATAAGGACTGGTGTTGAGAAGAGGTCAGATTTCAAATCCTCGAACGCTTTTTAGTGGGGCACAAACCACACAAAATTTTCCTTCTCTACACCCTTGGTCACTTGGATTAGGGCCCACAAAATATGAGAGAACCCCAACACAAACTGGTGGTAGAAGTTGGTGGGGCCTAATAATATGTGAATCTTGGTCAATGCCTTTGGGGCTAACCAAGCATGAATGACTTGGATATTGGTTGAATCCACATGTACTCCCTACTCATCCACAATGTATCCCAAATATTGGATTCTCTACATGTCGAAGGAACATTTCTCCAAATTGGCATATAAATTGTGTTGTCGTGGGGTGCTCAAGACCTGTTGAATATTCTCCAAATTTTCCTCCTAGGTTTTGATGAAGATGAGGATTTCATCCAAATATACAACCACAAAGGAGTTTGTGAATGGTCATAATATATCATCCATCATCCACATGAATGTGTCTGGGTAATTAGTCAAGACGAAAGGCATGAACAACCACTCAAAGAGACCTTCTTTAGACTTGAAGGTTGTCTTCCACACATCAATTTTCTCAATTGGAACTTGGTGGTAGCCCGATTTCAAATTAATCTTACTTAAAAACTTAGCTCCCTTGAGAAGACCAAGAAGATCATCAATATAGGGAATTGGGTACCAGTTCTTGATTATGATATTGTTCATGGATCTGTAGTCAATACGAAGTCGCCATGTCCTATCCTTCTTTTGTACCATAATAATTAGGCTCCCGCAAGGTGAGGAGCTTAGTATCATGTGGCCCTTTAGAATTTTCTCTTAGATCTAGTGTTTGGTTTCTTCATTCTCCATAAGAGAACTCTAATACATAGGGTCATTAGGTAGAGGATCACTGGGTGTCATATAAATTTTGTGCTTTACCTGAAAGTGCACAAACACCTCAATAGGCAAGGTGAATATATCTTTATATTTCTCTACTATCTGTTGTCCCTCTTTCATCACCTTAGTGAGGAAAATAGAGGTGCTTGCAAGCTCAGTTGGGTTTGCTGAGAAGGACAGCTGCAAGGAAAAGGGTTATAAAAAGAAATATAAAACAACAACTAAGAATTAAACTAAGAAATAGAATTACAACTAGATTTATAAGCATAGGGACATAGAGACAAAAAGAACAATGAGACCGATGTCACCAATGATAAGGATGATATTAGTGAAAGAAAACACCGAGAAGCAAGGGAACTATGAGTCCCTTCTTCCTCCAAGGGAGTTCTCTTGGACCCCCACAAGTAAGCTCTTATTACAACTTTGAAAATGAAAATGAAAATGGTGAAAGAATTCTTTTCTAATCCACTCAAGGGGTGAGATGGATTGTCCAATGCAATGATGCAAGTATACTCTTGGCAAGGATAGAAGAGTCCTCAAGAGAATAATGGTAGCATAACTTTTCTTAGAATTCCTTGAAAAATGAAGTGTATCCATGGCCTTTTTATAGCATTCCTTTGAGCTATTGTTCAACTAGTTTGAGTGTGTAAAGTGGCTAATTAGGGCATTTCTAGGTCTTTGACTAGCCATCCAGTCGAATCCAGTCTAGTTTTGAGTGTCAAATCGGCTTGAGAGCTGAACCAAAAGTGGGTGGGAGGCTGACCACTCTCATAAATGCATCATTTCTCAAGTGTGCGGCTTGTTGCGATAACAGTCGCGCATCGTGCACATGTGCGTGAATTTGACACTTTTGTTTCGCGCATGTGCATGCGCGCCCAATGTCTTCATAGAGGCCTTCAATTTTTCACTATTTTGTATAGTTTTTTACCCTTTATGAATGGTTTTGTGTTAATTCATGTCCATGGATGACTTCATAACTGTTTGACGATGCTTAATTCTTGTAACCATGTGCGGACGAAATTTCAGTGATAACAGATGCCCCCTGCTGGATGAGGTTAGGAGCATACATATAGCCGAAATACATCAATGTTTCTTCTACTGAGAGTGTTGTTGTAAGATAGAGAAATAGTGGGATCGTCCAGAGTGATTCGTTGGAGAGAAAAAGGAATTGGTAGAACCCAACCTTCCATGAGGTGTGTAAAAAAGAAAAATGTGTACAAACGAGACAGGCATGCCCCATGCTCGTGTCATGGAGCTCAAAAAAGAGGAATGAAGTGTTGGTGTAGACAAATACAACACCCTCGAGGGCGGTCGTGATAAAGGCAGACGACAATTCTGCGGATGAACAGACTCTGAATGGTAGGCAGTAACCGCGGTAATAAGTATCACGGATTCTGTGGGCATTGATGGCCCAGCCAAGTTCAGAGGTCTTCGGCAAGTAAAAGAACTAACTGCAATAGTCACAAAGTAAGACCCACCGTAACATGAGAAAGTGTTGACGTCGAATGTTATGGGGCTCAACGACAGGAGGGAGCAATTGTGGTTCTCCCTATGCCGTATGAGATCTCTCATTGGATCGGTAATGAGAATCAAGATATTGTCGCCCTTCTAGAAAACTGTGATGATGTCGACAAAAAGGGGGATGGGACTCCCAGAAGCAAATGGCTTCGTGAAATATACTAGGTGAGGTTATGAAGTGGAGGAGGTACACGGACGAAGTCAAGATGTAGTAAGACTCAAGACTTCCCTTGGTTGGAGTATATGTGAGATAAACGTGGCCGCAACCGTTCAACGAGGTCAAGTGTCAGGGGGACAACAAGACAGGGGATAAGTTGTGCCAGAGGTGGGACAAGGTGAACAAACTTAGAGGGCAGAGGTAAGTGGCATGTGGGGTACTCTGAAGATATGGATGATGTCGTCAAGGGTGGATGATAAGGAGTGCCCCAACCGAGGGTAACAGGGGTTGCGTTTGGCCAAAAAGGGAAGAAGATCGCCAAAGGTGATGACAAAAAGTTAATGTAACTGCTGGAAACAAAGGCGTTTGTACAATAAATAACGAATAATTTGGGAGAAGTGTACAAATACAGAAATGGGTGCCCCAGTGTGATATGGTTGGCCTGGGAAAGGCATAATTTGCTCGGAGAACTGATGGATGGTGGGGGACCCATGGGTGGGTTTCTATATGAGGTAGGTGAAATGAAGGGAAATTTGTAGATGGGAAAACGGATTGTGGATGAAATGGAGGGTTCATGCTACTGCGAAGGTGCAATCCAAAAATAGAACCGTGGAGATATAATCTGGGAGTCTGTTGGGAAAGCTAGAAAAATGAGGAGAAGGAGTATGTGGCTGATTCGCGACATGATGTAAGACTATCGGGACTCCCATCCCTAAAGGGTTTTGAAAAAAATAGCATGAGTGTCAAAAGTGCAAAAGGGTGCTATGAATGGGACAACTCATGTGGGTAAGAGTGCTACTGAGTGACAGTACCGACAATGCAAATGGAGGTGTGGGTACTGTAGAGCCGGAAATGGGGATCCTAGAGGCAAATGTTAGAGGGTGTGATTGGAAATGTAAGTGAGATTCAGAGGGAATGACTACATGCCAGTGCTGAGTATATACCAGAAGGGGTTGTGTTGATGTATGATGACCAAGTACCTGCACACATGAAAACCAAATACCCGACGTGAAAAATATCTGAAGAGAATCGAATCTATGAGCATGTATTTGATAATTGTGAATATGCGCATGCGTACCTGATCAGGGTATGAAAAATGGCGGCCTGGGGGCTCAGGATGAAAAGAGGCCTAGGGATTGTCATGATGTATATGATGGGATGTTGATCTTGTGGCTGAAGATGGATCGAGAAATGGACGCTCGGAGCTCCCAGAATGGTGAGTGGAAGTTTGGAAAAAGGGATTATATATAGTTGTAGGGCCCACATTGCCACCTCATTTGTACTTGTTTCTATAGTGATTGGACAAGAAGCATTCAGAGGAGATTGTGAGATTTTGGGAGGACGAGGCATCTGATCGAGGACTAGCTAGCTTCAGGTTAGTGGTCTGATCATCCTGCATAGAATTAGGGTTTCATTTTTTGGGCAAGGGTTGTACGAAGGGTTGTACAGAAGGTTTGATGAGTGTGGGCCCCACGTGCACGGGAGATCGGGAAGTAGGCATGCATACGTGTGCGCCTGCCTACTAGATAGGCGTGCATGGGAGCACTGGTAAAGGGGTAGAGGGCACGCACTATGTGCGCACCTGTCGGCTGAATAGGAGCACACATGTGCGTGCATGTAGAGTGAACATGCGCACCTAAGAGCGTGCCTGTGTAGTGAATAGGCGCGCCTAAGAGAGTGCCTGTGTAGTGAACAGGCGCACACACGTGCACGCCTGTGGGGTGAACATGTGCACACATGTGCGCGCCTGGGAGGCAAGGTTGATGGGTGTAAAACTTATCTTTTTTATGTTGTTGATTGTCCATGTGGCTAACTTAGGATGGTTTTATGTGGTTGCAGGTGAGATTTGTGCACGATGTCGATTGGTTGGCGAGAGAGAGATTGGTCCCAACTGAGAGATGTCGTGGCTATTGAGGAGCTAGGTGTACATGCGACTTTGGTAGCCTGTGGGATGTTGAAGTTCTTTGAGTGCCCATTGATACGGGTGCAAGAGTATCTCCTACAGTTTCTTATCCGGATGTGGAGTCTGGACCTACACTGCTTCATAGTGCGGGGAGAGCAGATTCCCTTCACTGCGGTGGAGGATGTGCATTTTTTGACTGGGCTCTCGTTTCGGGGAACTCCCCTACCAGTGGAGTCGGTGCTACCGAGGGATACGCCGCTAGCGACGGTTGGTCGGAGAAATTGTTCAAGGCCGAACTTTATGTATGGCACAGTCATGAGCATTGGGGCGATGGATTCCCTAGTGCATCGTTGTATAGCAATGATGATTGTGAGAGTTTATGGTTCGCTGGCGATGCAGTGGATCAGTGGTGGCTAGTTGATGGTGATGGAGAGAGTGTTGGTCGGTGAGCACTTCGCCTGGGGGCTTACGCTGCATGCCAGGATGGTAGGGCAGCTGGACCACTGTCGATCCACAGATACTGGCAAGTTTTCCTTTGGGTACATCCTGGTGGCCTGGTTTCTGGATAGGGTGTTGATGTTGTGCCCTAGGATTTTATTGGGTGTGCCTAGGAGGCGAGAGCCATGACTGAGGAAGTGGTCGACTGTGTTTCTTCGCCATGGTGGTGGCGAGGGTGGCCACTTCTTTACTGCAGAGGCGGCCCAAGTATGGCGGCAGATGTCACAAGTGATATTGCGGTACCCCTATGTCGGGGTTGAATTCTGGGAGGATCCGGACATGGTGCTACCTCTAGGGGAGGTGTTTGACCGTCGAGGTATGTTGATGATGTTGATATATATGTTTTTGTGTTTTGAGATAGCATGACATATTTATATGATATAGATGATGATACTATCTATTGCTTGTTTGTATGTGCAGATGTGGCACCGCGCGGGCGCGAGGTGGATTTTCAGAGAGCGTCGGCTCGTCAGGAGTCAGAGAGACTTCCACGGGGAGAGAGACGTCGGCGTGAGGATGTCGTGATGTGACCAGCTGATCTAGAGAGGGCAGCGAGGAGACGTCAATTTGATGACCCTGGTGTTGGGCCATCACATGCTCCTCTGACGGCTGCCGGAGAAGATTTTGAGGACATACGCCATCGCCTGGAGGTGGTGTTACAGGATGTGCCTGAGGGCATGTGGTCTCACATCCAGGATGAGGGTATCCTAGAGCAGTGTGTGGGTATTCTTCCACCATGGCGGGCCGTAGTGCGATGGGCAGCAGTAGCTAGTGTTGCGATGACCGAACGACTATTACTGGGGCAGGAGGGACCGGTAGGGTGTGGACCACCACTACCTGAGGGAGGGTTCGGTGGTGGTGGGCCACCACCACCTGAGGGAGGGGAAGGCGGTGGTGCTCTAGAGGCACCATGAGTGGTGCTCTATGTATTGATGTATTTTTTGTATATAGGCTAGTGAGCCCATTTTGTACCGATGTGCTTCATTGGCCTGCAGATAGTTGTATTTTTGTATGTAAACATTTGGATGGCACTGTGGACCTTTCGATATATACATG
>SNQJ01S0046392.1:83599-101254 GCA_010110895.2 Picea sitchensis
TGTGTTTTTTACTAACCCCTTTATATGATGAGGGGACTAAGTGTGGTGCAGCTTTTAAAACATGCTTGAAATCATTTTTAAGAAGGAAAATGGCCTTCCCCACATCTCAACAACTTTACAATGTGAATTTTTGCATGGATGTGTAGGTCTCAATGGAGACAGAGGTGCACCGAGCACATGCACGCGAACAGAGAAAAGTTAATAAGCACACGTGCGCAGAGAAGAACTGTGACTTAAGAACATGTGCGCACGATGCACGTCTGTGGGCCTAAAAAACCACGCATAAGTGACACACGGACGAGAATGAAAAATACAGATGGATTTCTCTCAATTCAACTTGGAATTGGTTGATTGGCAGGTCATCTTAGGTCGATTAGTGCACCTGCAAGTTAAACAAACTAAAACAAGAGCTAGAAAAACCCAAATGGGGTAGGAAATTGATACCTTTCCCCAGTGGAGTCGCCAATCTGTTGTGCCTCTTTCGTCACCTTAGTGAGAAAAATAGAGGTGCTTGCAAGCTCAGTTGGGTTTTTTGAGCAGGACAGATGCAAGGAAAAGGGTTAGAAAAAAAATATAAAACAACAACTAAGAATTAAACTAAGAAATAGAATTACAACTAGATTTATAAGCATAGGGACATAGAGACAAAAAGAACAATGAGACCCATGTCAACAATGATAAGGCTGATATTCGTGAAATAAAACACCGAGAAGCAAGGGGACTATGAGTCTCTTCTTCCTCCAAGGGAGGGCTCTTGGACCCCCACAAGTAATCTCTTCTTACAACTTTGAAAATGAAAATGAAAATGGTGAAAGACTTCTTTTCTAATCCACTCAAGGGGTGAGATGGATTGCCCAATGCAATGATGCAAGTATACTCTTGGCAAGGATAGAAGAGTCCTCAAGAGAATAATGGCAGCATAACTTTTCTTAGAATTCCTTGAAAAATGAAGTGTATCCATGGCCTTTTTATAGCATTCCTTTGAGCTATTGTTCAACTAGTTTGTAGTGTGTAAAGAAGCTAATTAGGGCATTTCTAGGTCTTTGACCAACCATCCAGTTGAATCCAGTCCAGATTTGAGTGTCAAATTGGCTTGGGAGTTGAACCAGAAGTGGGTGGGCGGCCGATCACTCTCATAAATGCACCGTTTCTCAGGTGCATGTATTTTTGTGATAATAGTCGCGCATCGTGCACATGTGCGTGAATTTGATGCTTTTGTTTCGCACATGTGCGCACGTGCCCAGTGTCTTCATAGCGCCCTTCAATTTTTCACTGTTTTGTATAGTTTTTTACCCTTTATGAATGCTTTTGTGTTAATTCAGGTCCATGGATGACTTCATAACTGTTTGACGATGCTAAATTCTTGTAACCATGTGCGGACAAAATTTCAGTGATAACACTATCTTTTCCACCTGTTGTTGTTGTGTAGAAAGACCTCATGCATAGGTTTTGACAGTTCCTGTGACCTTCCGTTCACCTTCCGATCGAACCATAAAGAGGAAAAACCTCTCGATATGAGAGGCCACCTTTCTACATGGCTTTGTGGAGATCAAAGAGACTGCAACCTTTGAGACTGACTCCAGTAGCCTATAAAGTTAATCTCTCAAAGTAATCATGACACTCTAGGGCCTAGATTCATAAAAAAATGACACTTCCACATATATGGTTTTAATAAAAAAAAATCACAAACTTCAAGGGGGGAAACATCACACAATACCTCATATTTGAATGTTTTGATGTCATAGTGTAGGAAACATTGTTGACTGAAACAGATGTTCTTCCCCTGGCTAAGCCAACTGATGGTGTATGGTTGAGGATGTGATGTCATTGTAAGGTTCAACCTCTTGAAAACCTTTGCTGAGATCAATTTCTTTTGGCTACCACTGTCAACAATAAAATGGAGTGGGGTCCCCTTCACCCACTTTTGTGAGTGGAAGAGGCGCTCCCCTTCTTCAGGCTCCTCTGGTTCCTCTGGTTGGACTTTTGTGGTAGCAATGGTGACACTGGGTTTTTCATCAATAAACCGCTTTCCATTTTTCAGTTTTGAAATATATTATGATTCAACATTTGACCCTGCAACTTTCATCTCATCCAAAAATGATTTTTTGGAGAGACATTCGTCAGTATTGTGCCAAGGTATTTTGTGGAACTCACACTACTTGTTAGTGTCCTTCTTTGACATCACATTACCCTTCTGTGTTAGTGGATTGGGTTGGTTATCCTTGGGATTACCATCCTTTCTATGTCCTCTGGCCTGGGATTTAGGGCCACCATTACCATAATTTGGTTGTTGTGGATTTGCAGACTTGAAATCCTGCTTGTTCTGTTGCTTAAAGTTTTGCTTAATTTTGACAACATACCAATAAGTGGCTCCCAATGACGAGACGTCCAGAAAATCCATTTTTGTTTGGATGTACTTGTGTATATCCCCACGGTATTTTAGGAGTATATTTCACTCATATTCTTTGATACCCATCTTGGTTTGCAAGGTATGGAATGTATTTTTTAACTCTAACACCATTTATCCCCTCTCTTGGTGCAATGTGGTCCATATCGTATATTGGTCATCATAATTTCCAATAGGGTAATATTATTCATTTAGGGCATCAACAAAACCTTCCCAAGTGGGCCCTAGCCCAAAAATTGCAGAATATCCTCGACATGTTTCTCATAGTAAGTCTCCCACCAATATTTGACATGGAGAAGGGCCTTAAGGAGTGCGAAGGTGATTTTTTCACCGTTGGAAAAAATTTGGACAGAGAAATAACCTTCTAGCAGACTTAACCATTTTTCCAAAGCGTCAATGTCTATATTAACTTCAAATAAAGGAATATCAAAGTTAAATTGTACCTTAAATGGAATCACACCTCTAAAGTGACTGTTAGTTGAAGGTGCTTCCGTTGTTTTCGACAACATCCGAAGAATCTGGGAAAAATTATCCATAATCACTTTCCTCTATCGCGCAAGGGATTCCTCGAGAAACAATTTGAAAGGATCTCATGTCTCATCATACCTATTTTATTTCACTATGGGAGGTTGCTTGGGAATGTGAGAGCAGATCTATTCAAGATAAACAAGCTCGAGACCCAACTCTCTATACCTTGAACTCATTGGGGACATGCACTAAGAACGACAAGGAGAAAACTCCTTTGATACCACTGATCCAAATTACTTTGAGAAAAATATGAAGACATAAATACAACGGAGATATAAAAATGAAATACACAGATATATGGCATGGAACACAATAATATAGTGAAACTTAGATACTATTAATGACTCTCTAAAAATACAAATGACTGTAAAATGCAAAAGCACACAAAGATAGCTAGAATGGTGGTAGCTAATCTCTGAGAAGAGATGTGTGGGTTGCACTCATTTGCAAGAAGATGATTACAATGAGGCTCTAAAGGTATTTTTAACATAAAGAATAATTGAAAAAACCCTAAACATCCAAAACCCTAATCTTGAGAGATGAAATGCCAAAAGGTTTGTGAGCCTCAATGGGAATAGTTGATACGTCAACTTTTTGAGGGCATAACTTTTGCATATGATCTCCATTTGGGTGCTTGATACCTCTTTAGATAGGTAGAACTGAGTTCTAGCCCAAAAAAAACTATTTAAGGCCTCAAAATGGTCCTAGAAGTTTAAGACCCGAAAAAGTGTAGAAAAACTACCAAAATGGAAAATTGTGCTTTGATCTAGTGGAACAGGTGGGTGGACACCAATGTCCACCTAGATCAAAATTTGGGAAAAACATAAAAATTAGAGAGAAATTTCCCAAATTCGTGAGCAGATTTGAGTTTTAAATAACCCGACATTGTTTGAGATTATTAACAACATTGATTGATCGAGTTGCAGAGCTAAATTAGACTTGCAAGGTAGAAATTTTGAGTTTTAATGGTCGCTATAGCACTGGAGATAGTTTGAAGAATCGACGACTAAGATCATGTTCGATCTTGAGATCAATGGTCCAAATTCACCCTTGATAAATTTAAAAATTTATAAGGTTTCGAAGTTTGGAAATGTTACCAGATCAATGACCAAGATTCATTTTGGAGGTTGGGAAAATGAGGAAGATCGATGATTCATATTTATTTTTAGTCATTTGGGAAGTTGAAGAAAATCAATGGTTTAGATCATTTCGAGTGGGAGATCAATATCCAAGATTGACCTAGGTTTTCGCTGAAATTTTTAAATGTTGAAGTTCATTAAAGGAACTCACTGATGGTCGATGGTCGGATCGGTGATTTTGGTGAAGATTTGATTTAGCCAAGTAAAATCTCTTATCAATGATGGTCGATGGTTGGGGATCGACAAGTTTTGGTGAAGGGAGTTCATGCGTCCAAAGGAAATCTGTGTTTGTCAATGACTGATGGTCAGGGGTTGAAATATATAGTGAGAAGTTGAAATTTCTTCCAAGAGAAATTGTTGATCGAGAATGAATGAAAGTGGAGTGTGTCGTTTGATGCCACATCAACATCCATGTGTCATGCCACGTCATCCCAGTTGATACCTCAGCATAACGTGTCATGCCACATCAGCATAGTTTCCACGTTGGACAAGAGATGGTCGATAGCAGATGATCGAGGATCAACAATTTTTGTGGGAAAGTTTTGGGTTTGCAAAGAAAAATGGTTGATGGCCTATGATCTAGCGTTGGGGAGACCAGTGGAAAAGTTTCGTTTACCATAGAAATCGTCGATTGTTGATAGAGAGTGGATCAACGATCCAAATTTATTCTGAGTTGAGATAGATGGTACAAATTGAAGGGTTGTTATAATAGGAAGTAGGGAAGCAGTCCCTAGTGTGCCAGTGGGTAAGTGGTCGATGGCATGTCAACGCCACGTCATTTCTAGTTCATCAACTATGTCAATGGATTTCCATGTAGGAAAGATTGTCCATTAGTTAAAAAAAAACAAAGTCTGGAGCCATTTTATTATTTTGGTCATAACTGTAGAAAATTAAGTTGAACTGAGATTAAACTTTTGTGTTTTGTCCACAAAGAGATATACAAAAGTGTCAGAGAGGGCCATTTCCCATTTATGCTTGGATTTGTCATAAATTGCAAAATAGTGGTTTTTAAATATGTGGGTCCGGATCATTGGCAGAGATCCACATTAAGCTGAAATTATTGGAGAGAATCCAAAAAACAGACATGGAAATAAACCATGAAGGAATAGAATAAATTCTATGGGGATTGGAACGAGGATGATGAAATAGTCCAAAATCCAATTTTTCAGGCCACTTTTTGACGATTTTTGAGATTTTCAGAGGAGGAAAAGTTTCCCCAGATCACAAAATGGAAAATTTTATTTACTCGACATTTTATATACTCATTAAGACAAACAACTTTGGTTTTGTTAAATTTTTCCAGAAGTACATAGACTAAGAGATATTCAGTTTTGCTAAAATTTCCAAGTCTGGAAAAGGGGTGAAAAATGGCAAAGTTGTCATTTACAGATTGTTGCAATTTTTTACTAGAGCATCATATTGAAAGTATGAGAGTTGTTATGAATTTCTTGTCATTATTTTTATCTATGTGTTGTACAAAAGTTTCTCTATTTCCTGACATATTTTCTTATGCAGTTGAAAAAAGTTGGACTTTCAATAAAATTACACCAAATTTGGAGAAAATGCACAAATGGGGTGAAAATGGTGTTTTCAGGAAGCCATAAATTCCATCTCAGAGATCGGAATGAGGAATGAGTATAATCATTGGAAAGAGGATTCATAGGAGAATAACCTAAAATTATTATAATTTGGAGAATTATGATATAATTCTTCATGAATTGAGCAGAAAAAGGATCTATAACATTAATTTACAAAATTTCTATAATATGCACAATTCTAACAAAAATGGTTGCTTGCACATTGTGCAGGATTAGAGGTATAATAAAATAAATTCAAGCCTAGGATTGGATATCATAGTAATGGAAACATGACAGAGATTGTAGAACTTGGTTGAGGAAACAAAGAGCTACAGGTCAAGTAATGAAAAATGGATAAAGAACCTTAGAAGAGTGAACAAAAGGATTATTATTCAATTGCTATAGAGTGTGAAAAAATTGCAAGGCACAATAAAAAGGATTCTCACATATGACATGAAGCCAATGGCTGAAGAATTTCATTAATGGGAATAGAAAGACAAATTAAGACTCCATATCCTTGAAGGTAGAGATGTGTAGATAGATGCAAGCGTGATGTGAAAGAGAACAAGGAGATTAGGAGGTAATGTGAGAATCATCTTTATGTGCCAAGCATATGAGTTCCTGGGAAGGATTTTCTATATACCACTTAACTACTTGTCTAAAAGTACTCTGTTCAATAAAACCACTTATGATATTAGAGTTCACGGTGGAAGCAGGATACCAATGTAGAGAAATCAAAGATAGAATAGTGAAGGTTCTTTCACTTGAAAAGTGCCACTGAATGAAAATAGACTTCCATTGGGAATGGTATTGAGTGGGAAAAGTATGGCTTCATAGGGAATTGTTAAATGAAGTGACGATAACCATTCCCAAAATTGGGAAATCCAATGGGCAACTAGAAGTAATAGCAGGGATGTGGAATGATTATGGTTAAGTTTATTCAAGGATGTTGTGGTAGTAGAGTGATGGAATGTTGTGAGCTACCTCATTCCAAGATGTTGGAATGCTTCATAAAGGCAAAATTTGGATATGTATACCTAAGAGAAGTTACTTCCAATAGAATACATTAGTTGGATTGCAGAATGGCTAAGTGGAACTTGGTTGGAAAGTGTTTAGACTAGGGAACAATAGTGTGTATGAGAAAAATGGGAGCACACAAGACAACAAATATCTGAATAAATTCAAGGATAACCAAATACAATATAAATAAATAAGTGAGTTGACAAAGAAATGCACTAGAGTGCATGATGCATACAATGAAGTTAGAATTCATATGCATTAGTAGGCATGTTGATAATGAATGCTTTTAATATATGGGTGTTCATTTGTGCATATGTACATGCTTAGATATGCATATGGAATGCTTGTGGACTTAGAATATCATGTTGTTATATACATGAAATAATGATTTTATGGCAATTGAGTATGACTAATTATGGATTATGTATTCAGGAAAAATGATATATCATGGTTAAAGATGTGGATGTTTCTCCTTATGAATTCAATTGATGTGAAGACCCATGAGGGTGGTAGGAATGATGGTCAAAATGATGGAGGAGGAAGCCTGTTAGATTATACAAATACTAGTTGATTAGGTAGACTCAAGTAGGTTGATAGTAGCCATGCATGTATGCATTTGGTTTCTTTTGATGCATAAATTTTGAAGAGTTGAGGTAAGAATTTCCTTAGTTGATTTTCAAGATTTAAATTGATATGGAATGGTTGAAGGCCTAGAGTATGTAAATAATGCTAGAATACATTTAGATAAAAGGTTTAGTTTCAAATTGTATTATGATTGGTTATGGGATTATAACCAGGTCAAGTCAGGAGACAAACTCCTTCTATAGCAATAAATACCCATAGAGCTAGTCATGTGTGAGACCATGAGATAGTTGGATAAAAAAGAGGTATATCACTATGTGAGTTCTCAATGGTTTCTCCTGTACAACTGATATTTGGATTGCAACCTCTTTATAGACACTAAAGATTACTTAGGAATTATGTTCCTAATGTTGTGTATGGGTTGAAGAGGAAGGTATTGAAATAGTCGGGAAAGTAATTGGGAAGAGTTTGGATGATCTGTTGAGGCATTAGACAAAACTTCCAACTCATCATGGTGGAATGCATGACATAGATATGTGGTATAATGTAGTCAATGCAAGGATGGATTGTGTATATGTGGCCATAGGTATTGGCACCACAATTTTTATTTTATTGGTAATTATTTGTTGCATTATGAAAATCCTATAGTGTTGAAAATGCATCATGATGGATAGTTGCATTATATTTAATATGAATACTAGATGAAGGTGATTGAATTGGTGTTTGTTACAATTATGAGATCACTTTTTGGATTTGTTGAAAATGTTACAAAGATAGGATGATAAGGTGCATGATACTGATAGTTTGTTTGGTTGAGTGAAGGTTGAGGAAAATTACAGGTGGAGTGGTGTTGGATATGGAAATAATGTAAGCCCATAAGAAGAATGATATCTACTGCTGCAAGATCCAAACGTTATGAGCAGAAGGCTCATTTTTTATACAAAACTATTTTGGAAATTGGAATTTAAAAATTACTGACAATCTATTTTGTTGCGTGTAAATTGAGGAAATTGTAGTGAGAATGGTCTTGGATATGTCAGGTATGTAATCCCATAAAGAATACATATGCTTGTTGTTGCAAGAGACAAAGATTATGAGAGGAATATTAGACATTTAATGAGTGAAATTGTTATGATAATATCTCATGATGACTTTATGTGTGTAATAAAAATGAGATGTTGGCTATTGAAGCTAGAATCTTGGGAAGAACAACACCAAAAGGAAATCGAGCTCAAGGACAAAGGCATGGAACAAAGAAAGTACATTGGAATTGTTTCAATTGGGGCTCCTGGAGCCACAACTTTGAGACTTCCTGGTTGAGTGCACTAGAACCTTGAAGAGAAGTGGTACATACTTAGGGACTGCAGAGCAGAGAAGGAGGTACACTTCCTTGGGATGTGTAGGCTAATGGAGAATGAGAGTTTTCTTGTTGGAATTGCTACCAAAAATGTAAATTGTAAAATCCTTGTGCATGTTTTGGGTTGAAGTTCCTATGTAGGTATGTTTTTAGGCCGAAGAGATTAACTTTTTAATATTAATAACATTGGTATGATGTTTTGTATTGAGGATAGTGAAAAAATAAGGGGAGGGGGATGTAACACCCACAAGTTTTATCCCTACGAACTAGAATGTATTATGTAAATGTGACTTAGGTTGGTGAGCCAATATGTTGAAAGGTTGGGGTTCCTAGAAATGTATTACTTCTATATATATTTATAAAATACATTGTTGGCTCCAACATGAACAACGCCAAGAGATATGGGGCTAAAGGGGATAAGCATTTTTATTAAATTTTATTTACCCATATTGGTTTTAATTGAGAAAAGGCATTACATGAGATTCTTTGGGAAAGGCCATGTGGTCCTTCATTTCCAAGTAAATATATAAACCCCCATTTGGTCTATTTTGGGGTTCACTCTTCCATGTTAATCATCCATTCACTCTTTTTCATTTGTGCGCTCTTTTTATGGGCATGGAAACAAGTGGATGTAGGTAGCGAGACATTGATAGATGGCTGTGAGGATTTATTGATCATTCCAGGAGCGAAGGGACGCTAGTGTGCATGATATTTGGTGTTTCCAACATTGAGATTTCGTAACCAGTAGCACTGGAGCCCTGGAAATAAATTGGAATATCCTGAGGGACTGCATTGCAGAGAAAAGGGTTCATTTATTTGGGTTGTGCAGGATGAAGAGGAAGAGAGATGGAAATTAGGATTTTTGTGTGGTTGGGAAAACTTAATATCATGTTAACTAATTGTTGTGTGTAGAGTTGACCTAGGACCCATCCTTGTGGATTGATATCCCTGGCTCAAGGGCGATATGCGATTGATATTTGGAACAACAATGTCTATGGTTGGGAGGAGTGTTCTTGATCTATAGCCAGTTGGTGAATGGTTTAATTAATGATAAGATATCTCTGGGTTTTCTTGCATATGTATATTTCCGCTATTTATTTATTTATCTATTAGATGTATTTCTATGTGCATGCTTGCTAATTATTCATTATGCATGGCATGTTGATCCTTTCTTGGATGGTTTAGTATGTTCTTGTTAGTTTCATGTGTTGAATCCATTTTTCTTGATTTTAAAGAATGGAATAGAAAATTTTAATCAGTATAAGAGGGAGAATCTGAAAGTACCTCAGCAATGGGTACATTTTAGATTTGTATCTAGGAAAATTGTTTCAGTATTTTTTATACTAGGTATGTTAAAAGCTAGCCTCTGAGTATTCTTGGTGGGATTTTTTTATGTAGCATGGCCCATCCTAGTGGCTGGGTACATTATAGGAGGGGACTTTTCTATCAAAAGGATTTCTCATAAAGCTTTTCATTTAGGGTAATATTGGCCTACTATTTTTTTATATGACCAAAATTAGGTGAGAAGCTCTGATAGATGCCAAAGAACAGGATGATCTACCCAATCAAATGAAATTCCACTTAAAACTCAACTCGTGGTGGAGCCATTTGAGAAATGGAATTTAGATTTTGTGGGACCTACTAACCCTCCATCCAAACATAGTAACTATATCTTTGTTTTCACTGAATATGTTACCAAATGGGTCGAGGCTAGAGCACTCCCAAAGAACATAGAGTATGCAGTGGCATAGTTTCTCTATGGGGAAATATTTGTTCAATTTGGGCTACCACGGGAAATTTTTACACATGGAGGGGAAAAGTTCACTTATCATTGATCTACCAATAAGATAACCACAACCTATCATTGACAAGCTAATGGGTAGGTGGAAGGCACCAACAAGATTCTAAAGTCTATGTTAACCAAGAACATAAAACTTCATCTTAAATATTGGGCCAAGAGACTAACAAAATATATTTTGGATTACCATACTACATGGATAAATACCACAAGTTTTTGTTAGGAGTAGGATCACGAAACAATAAAAATAAAACGTGGAAATAAAACACAAAAGAACACAAATTTTGAATTGGAGGGGGTAAGTTAGATGGATTAGTGCTAGGTCTGAGCTTTGATCAAAGTTTCCATACGTTTTAGGTTAATAAAGTAACTGATATTGAAATTAGAGGGGGAGGGAGTGGGGCTCCCTCCTACCGAAAAGTAGTGGTGGACAAAGATAAGGGCCCACACAGAGGAGGTTTTAAGGTCCCACAATCTGGTGCATTAGGGTCAACGTCAGGTCTAAAAGGAGAGGATGAGAAAGAGAAAAAAGGTCAGGCTGGAGAAGAGGACAATGTGAATCAAAGCAAGGCAAAAAAACCACCAAAACCAGTGGGGATGGGTAGGAAAACTACATGCAATAAAAAAATGATAACGATCTAAAAAATTGTTCTAGAAGACCCGTAGACACAAGAATATGGAGATCAAATGAGGGCGCATTCCTTTATTTGCAATTTTAAGTGCTTGTGGCTAATAGAAATAGTATTAATAAGTTGGATCAAATTTCATTGGAAGCCATGCAGAGATGTGGACCTACACCTAGGGTCAAAAGGATTTTTCAAAGTGGTATTTATGAATTTATAGGGCAAAGACAAGGTATTTGAAGGTGGTCCCTATTTCCACGCTTCAATCGGTCTCTATATGAGACCCTGGAAGGAAAATTTCTCACTGGAAAAGGAAACCTTCACGTGTATGCCAATCTGGATCAAGATTTATTCTCTGCCTTTAGAATATTGGCTACCATCCACATTCAAGGCAATAGGGAATAAACTGGGAAATTTTTTCAAGGCCTCGGACGCCACCTTAAAAGGAAAATATACCTCTTTTTCAAGAATATGTATCAAGATGGATGTCTCGGGAGCATTACCAGAAGAAATATTCCTGAATTTAGGGATGAGGAATGGATTGAAAACATTGATTATGAGCAGATATCGTTTCAATGTAGGCGATGTCATGAACATGGGAATGTCTACAAGGAATGCTTGTTAAATAAATCAACTGAACAATAAAGAACAAAACAACCTCAAGATGAATATGGTTTTGTTCGGCCAAATTATAGGGATAGAAGGAATAAGCGACAAAATAAAACCTCCCTTGCAAGAACTCCAGTTTTTTTTTTTATCTTTGAAGGCCTGGTGGAAAATCAAACTCATGAAGGAGATAAAGTACAAGAGAAGTAAGGGGATAGAGAAACATAAAGGAAGGAAGTAAACATAGCAAGGGGGAATCAACCAGCTCAGAGAAACAACAAGGAGTCAAATGGATCGGTAGTGGATCAAAATATTGATGTAAATACTCTAATGCAGAAATGTGATGGAGATTCAAAGTTAACACCAAGTTAGGTAGGAATTGAAGACCCAGATCTCTGAGACATTGTGGAAAGGGAAGGGACTGAACTTCATAATATCTTGGACCAATGTAAAAATAAAGGTATAGAAACCATCCCTCCAGACCAACTAGATCATGTACAATATCTCTTCCTAATGATGGAGGAGGAAAAAACTAGAGGGATCAAGTGCATGCATGGGGAGATAGGAAACTTGGGAATTAAATCAGGGGATACCCAACAACCTTTGTCTCCAAAGAAAACCAAGAGGGAGAAGGGAAGAAAACCAAATAGTGTTTTGTTGCAAGAAATGGGGGCATTGTTGATAACATCTAGTAAGATTAAATCGTTGTTCCCTGCCTCTCCACCACCTGTTCTAAATTGAAGTATATCACTTGGAAATAAGAGGCTTGAATAGCTCTGGGAAGAAAAAATTCTCAAAAATAAGTTAAATATGGAAAAATTGGATATATGTTTTATTTAGGAAACTAAATGTACAACATAAATGATGTTACAAATAAGTAGGAAAAGTTGGAATAAGTATTATTTTTTAGATATTGATATTCAAAACTCTGCCGAGGGAATTCACACTCTATGGAACCCTCAAAACGTTAACTTGATTCGGTCGAAGCTACCAGTTTTTATTTATCAATGGATTTGGAAGTAATAGAAACTATGGAGAATATCATCTTTACCAATGTGTATGGTCCCCAAATCCTCGATGATAAGAAGAGAATGATAGAAGATTTAGAAAACCTCAAAGAAATACACATGACATATCATTGGGTTTTAGAAGGGGATTTCAACATAATTGTGACCCTAGTAGAAAAGAAAGGTGGAGTTCGAAGATTGGATAGAGATGTTGAGGTCTTCTCTGAATTTATACAAAAATCAATCCTAGTAGATATAAGAACTTGTAACGAAACTTTTACTTGGACTAATAAGAGAACCTCGTATCACCATGTGGAGTCGAGGTTAGATATATTTTTAATCTCAAAATCCATAATAATGAAAGGTATTGACATGGAAGGAAACACCCTTCCATGGGGAGGATCAGATCATTGGATAGTACAACCAGAAGCAAACTTCCAAGGAACACCAAAAAATCGACCCTTCATATTTGAGAGCTTTTGTTTGGACCACCCCTGTTTCAAGGAGAAAATCAAACTTTGGTGGATAGAGGATATCCAAGAACATGGAACAAAAATGTATATACTCCAAGGTAGACTTAAACATGTTAAGAAAAAAATAAAATAGTGGAATCAAGAAGTCTTTGGTAATATCGGTAAAGAAAAAAAATCTAGAAGAAAAGATGGAACAACTTTAGAAATCATGCATTCAGGATGGATACAATGAAGAGAAGAAAATGGAGGAAAAACAACTTCATTGTTCGACAACATAGGTATTCCAATAGAGGACGAACACCTTTAGTAACCACTCACATAACCATATCAAATATCAACACGCCAGTGTTTTGACATGGTAAAACTCCTATGGGGAAACATCCATGACCCCAGCCAATGCGACCACTTGGAGCAATTTATTAATGCAAAAGAAAAATATTACAAAGAGATTTTACAAGAGAGTTTATCACAATTGATCATCGAAAAATGACCCTCCATGCTCTTTAAATAGAGATCATGGACCAATAAGGTGTTAAGCCATGGATCAATGGCTGTTAAGTTCGAGGAGAGTATGAACCGTTAGATCACTCTATTTCGGGAACATATCATGACTGTTGGATTTTCTAACTACAAATGCATACTAATGCATACTAAAGAAACACGCTGAGAAACACACTTTTACCTAATGACACATTAGACCAAATAGATCTTAACTAACTCCTAAGTGTCTAAATATCCTAGCATCCCTCCTTAAGAATAACTTGGGATAGGATTGAAGGCTTTACAATGGTGACACAATAGGAGAAGGAAGGAGGCATTAGAGCCTATCCCCCCTAAATGACAACTTCCTGAACTCCTAACATAAGAGACTTTGGAAAACTTAGAGCCTAACCCCCCTAAGTGACACAATAGTTTGGAAAACTTTGCTTCTATAAGAGACTTTTTGAAAATGTTTGCAACTTGATCTTTTGTAGGGAAAAAGAGCACTTCCATAACTTGATCATGAATGAGCTTTATGATGAAGTGCATGTGTATCTCGATGTGTTTTCTTGATGATGTTGAACTGGGTCTTTGGTGAGCTTGATGGCACTCTGATTGTTGCTCCAAAGGCTGGTCGGATGATGCTGCTGGAATCCAAACTCTGAAAGGATATTTTGAAGCCACAAGGCTTCCTGACTTGCATTTATTGTTGCTCGGTACTCTACTTCTGCTGAAGAAAGTGAAATAGCATGTTGTTTCTTACAAGCCCAAGTGACAGGTCCTGAACCAAGGATGAAAACATAACCTTCAATACACTTTCGATCATTAGGGTCGTCGACCCAATCTTAATCAGTGAAACCAACAAATAAAGGATTCCCCCTTGAACTGTAATGTATCTCGAATTGAGTTGTACCAAGTACATAGCGAAGCATTCTTTTAGCTTCTTTCAAATGGATTTCATGGGGTGTTTGCATATACTGGGCAACAAGACCAAAAACAAAGGAAAGATCAGGACGGGTATGAGTCAAGTATAAGAGGCTACCAATTAACTAACGGTATAGGGTGGCATCAACTTTGGGAGAAGTACAGGTAGCAGTAAGCTTGACTTCATAATGTAAGGGAGAAGGGGTTGGTTTACAATCATCCATGTGAAAGTGACGATGAAGGTCCCAAGCATACTTAGACTAGGAAAGAAAAATTCCTTCATTGGTTTGCAAAACTTGGAGGCCAAGGAAATAGTGCAAAAAGCCTAAGTTTGTCATTTCAAATTTCTTATTAAGGCTAGTTTTCACATGGTTTAAAAGTTTTGAGTCACTACTAGTAAGGATAAGGTCATCAACATAAAGGACAAGGATTATGAGATGGCTTCCTAATTTCTTGGTATATACATTAGGATCAGAATGACATCTAGATAATCCAATGGCAATAAGAAAGTTGTTCATTTTGTCATACCAATCTCGGGGAGCTTGCTTGAGACCATAAAGATATTTATTAAGTCAAAAAACAAGGCTAGAGTCATTCTGGACATAGCCAGGAGGTTGTTCCATGTATATTTCTTCTTGCAAATCTCTTTGCAAGAAGGCAGATTTAACATCCATCTCATGGACCTCCCATTTATGTGAGGCAACAAGGGCAAGAACAAGTCAGATGGAATTAATTTTGGATACATAGGCAAAGGTTTCATTATAGTCAATTCCTTCAACTTGAGAAAATTATTTGCCAACTAACCGAGCCTTGTGTCTTTAAACACTTACATCTTATGCATACTTAGTTCTATAGACCCATTTACATATGGCAAGATTTCTTCCTTTTCAAAGAGGTACAAGATCCCAAGTATTGTTTTCCATTAAAGAATGATACTCTTCATTCATTGTTGTATCCCAATCTAGATTACCTTAAGCTTTTGCAAATGTCTCTAGATCATGAGTTTATGAAACCTGAGCCAAAAGAGAAGAGGCTCGCTGGAACTGTGAACATGTCTGACGTTGATCTAAAGGATCACCGACAAGATCACCAACTACTTCTCGTGTTGAACGGATCCATCTAGAAAGCGGTGGAGCTGGTGTTGTTTTAGGTTCAAAGGACTCATCTAGAGGAATGTGAGAAGGTGGAGGTGAATTTTCATCCTCACAGTCATCATCTGAAGAAGAAACCAGAATAGAAGAAGGCACAAATGTCGAAGATGACTCACACGCTGAAGAAGTTACAACCACCAAATTAGGCTCATAGGCCAAAGAAGGCACAAATTCCGAATTAGGCTCATAGGCCAAGAGATTTTCATCAAATTTAACATCTCTTCTAATAATAATTTCATTACAATGTATTTGAAGAAGTCTATAAACTTTGACATCTTCAGAATAACCAACAAATATACACTTCTCACTTTTAGGATGCAATGATTTCCTTTTCTCATCAGGAATGTGAGCCCATGCTATACTTCCAAATACATAGAAGTGAGTTACATCTGGTTTAATTTTAGTCCAAGCTTCTTCCAATGTTATATTTTTAAGAGCCTTTTGGGAGTGTAGTTTACTATGTAATTTGCACAGTCGATGGTTTCTGCCCAATACTTTAGACTTAATCCCTTAGTTTTGATCATACAATTAGTCATTTCTTTTAATGTGCAGTTCTTTCTCTCAGCAACACCATTTTTTGTGGTGTATATGGAACAATGTGTTACATTTGAATTCCCTGTGTAGTGCAATAACTTGTAAAATTATTGCTCACATATTCGCCTCCATTATCTGTTCTTAACCTTTGAATTTGATGTCCAAATTGATTTTCTACAAGGGCCTTGTAGGCCAAAAAGTTGTCAAAACTTTTCTCTTAAGTTTTAATAAGTAAACCCAAGTACACCTAGAAAATTCATCAATGAAAGTTAATAAATACTTGCACCCAAAAAAAGAAGGAGAAGAAAGTGGACCACACAAATCACTGTGAACAAGCTGCAAAGGACCCGAGGCGTGCCAAGAGGCATGTTTGTAAAAACTGTCCCAATGATGTTTTTTGAGAACACAACCGACACAAACACCATCTCTACATGAAACAAGATGAAGAACGGTCACCATATGTTGATTACATAGTTGTTGCCACTACTACATATGGGTGGATTATTCCATGAAATTTTTCCACGTTTCCATTATTTTCATGTTTTTTTTTAAATAGGGCGGGATTATCGTCGATATTTCCACGAAAGTTCGTCGATATAGCCATGAATAGGTTTTTTTAACTTGGTCGAGATTTTCGTCCCTATTGCTAAGAAATTTCATCGTTATTGCCACATAAATTTTTTCCTATCTCATTGGTCGGTGTTAATGCCTAGTTGACTAGTTGATCTATATATACCTGACTTTAAGAGACTTTGCGACACAATTTCTATAGTTGTGACATTGTTCATGGCTTTTGTTTGAGATGTTTATTTTTTCCGTCACCCACCGATTGAAAAAATCCAATTCTCGATCTACATAGCTCGGATTTTGAACTTGCAAGGTTAGTATGTTTTTTTTCATTGATGTACTCATTTAACTTGTAAATTTTTGTTCAAATGTCGAAATTTCATGTATTTTATTTTTTCCTTGATAATATATTATATGTGTAGTACCATATTTCATTTCTTTGGTTTTTGGATCTAGTTAGTATATTCTATGGAAAAGGGTATGTGGATTCCATAAACCAGGTTTATGGAATCCACATACCCTTTTTCCTTCAATTGTAGCTAGAATTTCTCTCTCTTTTCATTGATAAAGATATGGAAGTGCTCTTGAAACTCAACCCTGATCGGTGAAATGATAGTAATTGATTGTCATTTTCTTCTCTCTTTTATTTTTAATAACTAACAAAAAAACACCAACAAATCTTGATTGAATCTTTGATACCACTTGTTACATCCCTAGTGACAATAATGGTTGGGATACTTGCATCACACCTAATGGTTGGCTAGCACTTACTAATTCAACTAAATGAAGGAAGAAATCTCCATGAATAAAATCTTGAAGTTGATTGTTATATTGATAAATGATAAGTTATGGTATATATAAGATAGGGAGGAAACTCATGTT
>SNQJ01S0046393.1:4317-48676 GCA_010110895.2 Picea sitchensis
ACTACTTGTCTCAACCATGTACTCAACATGTACCTCAACCAAAATCCCTCATCAATTTCATCATCAAAATATGATTTGTAGCTCTGTAATAGACCTGGTGTATATGATCACATTCCTGCAAACCTTCATTAACTTTAAAAACAAGAGACTAGCATTTTCATCAATTTTTTCTTTAGTCTCACATGCCTAGTTTTGGATTAGTCAACAAGCCTAAATTGAAGTAATCATAACTTTGAACCTGTAATGTATAAAGATTGAAACTGATGCAAAATGTTCTTTAGTGTGTTTTATGAAATTCCTCCAAGTGGCACTACTTGGAACCTCTCAGAAAAGGAGTTATAGCAAAAATGGCATACCTTTCTGAATTCTAGCTTATTCTAGAGAGCGACCTTGTAGAGCGTGTCCCGCACAAAATATTTGATGAAATGATTTGAAACTTTTACAAAGAATACTAAAGCCTGTACCCTAACCAAAAATATTGGTCCCACTAAATTTGGATCTGTTATGAAGAAGTTATGACGTTTTTACCCCAAACACCTGATTTTTGACTAGTTATGACTGGCCACAAACCCTATTTTCCACAGAGTGTAACTCCCAAAATACAACGAACCACATGATGAATTTTTAACCAGAGATACTTGGATATGTTTTCTCACTTTCATAGCAATTTCAGGATCTGAAACATTATAAAAAAAAATTTATAGCGAAAATGGTGAGATGACCTGAAAATAACATACCTTAGAAAGCACCATCAAAAGAATTTATCCTTCCTTGCATTTCAGCCTTCTTTTCTTCACTTTCCTCAGAATTTCGGCTTAGATACCATTTGTATACCTCAGACACCTATAGATATTCAATATTCTCAAGTGTGTTTCAAATTAGAGAGCCTTGCCTCTTATTTATACTCTCCAAGTAGCTTCCTTAAAAACATCTTCTAGGTCACTTCACTTTGAATTATAATACACTCAGCACTTCACTTTATTATTTACCTTTTAAAATATATTAAACCACTTTGATTACTTTGACCTTTTGGGGCTTCTATATGACATATGAGGGTCCTCCAACTTCTTAAGGCCATAACTCTCAAACCATGAGGAGTTATGTGACGTTCTACATACCACTAGAAATGGCATGACATGTACTATCCATATAGAATAATATTATCTGAAAATATATCATAACTCATACCTTTACCCATCAAACAAAGTTGGGTCCATTACCCAAACCTAGGGTCTCCAACTTCTCATGGCCATAACTCTCTAACCGTGAGGAATTATGTGATGTTCCACATACCACCAGAAATGACATGACAAGAAATATCCATCTAGGATATTTTCCCTGACAAATTACTTCATCTCATTATTCCAAAATTAAGCATGGGTTCTCTTACTCCACAAAGCGTCTTCCCGTGGGGGCTTTCACCATAAGGGGACCACTTTGGAGTTCATCCATATTTACTTCTTATCAACCATGAAAAAAAAATAATGAGTCATATTTACATCAAACACTATTGGGTCTATTACCTAAACCTTTGTGCTACGGATCTTTCTTCAAGGGTTGACATCAATGACAACCAAATTTAATCAACAATTAAGCCTAGTGTCTAGTCACCGTCATTGGTCATGTGATATAAGAGATTTAAATAAAATATAATACGTCGTTGTAATTGGTAAACCCATGATTTTGTAAACGCTCGATCACATGTAATGGTTTGAAGGAAGCACCTCCGTAGAATTTGGTTCCTGTGAAAATAACAGAGGTTCAAGATCAAGTTTAAAGGATGAAATTAATCCATATGTGATCAATTTACGAAAAGCCTTCATAGTAAAAATAATAATCAATGATTATGGTTAAGCTAAACAAAGAGGTACGATGGTTCAAAATCAAGGGACACGGTGTGTCACTCTCACATCATTTTGAAGAATATATAAATGAGGAAGAGTGTTGAGAAGAGGAGTGTCTCTGTAGTCTGAATCAGAGAATATATTAAAATAGAGACGCAGAGAGAGATGCAGTAAAAGACCTAATATAGAAGTTTGTCTAGATTCATAAAATCAAGGGTGGTTGGGTGGTGCAAGGGTAGGTGGGTGCCTGCAGAGGGAGTTGGTGCTTCCTTGTCAGTTGTAGCTGACTAAACATGGGGTTGCAGCCTCCTACCAGTTGGTGTTGGTGAATAAGGGTGTGGGTGCATCCTGATCAGTTGGTTTTGATCGAAAAGGAAGAATATCTTCTTTCTATGTAACATGTAAAACACATTTTGCAGTTAATAGAAAAACATTTGTGGTTTTTCCCATTTGGGTTCCACAATAAATATTGTGTCAAAATTATGTTTTCATAGATAAAATAAAATTGATAAAATTATTGTGTCACTGATTCACCCCCCCCCCTCTCACTTACAGGATCTGATCCTTCAGTTTTATCCCAATTTGGATGAATTGAAGCTTCTGCAAATGTCTCTGGATCATGAGTCTCTAAAACGTGAGATAAAAGAGAAGAGACTTGTTGGAACTATGAATGAGTCTGAAACTAATCTGAAGGATCACCGACTAGATCACCAATTGATTCTCATGTTGAACGGACCCATATAGGAAGCAGTGGTGTTGGTGTATTTTCATGTTCATTGGACTCATCTGGAGGAAGGTGTATTTTCATCCTCACTATCATCATCTGAAGAAGAAGAAACCAAAATAGGAACAAAAGAAAACACAAACGTCGAAGATGGATCGCGGGCTGAAGAAGGAACAAACACCAAATTAGGCTCGAAAGCCAAGATATTTTAATAAAATTTAACATATCTTCCAATAATAATTTCATTGGAATGAGGTTGAATAAGTATGTAACCTTTTACATCATAATTTCCAACAAAAATACGCTTCTCACTTTTAGGATGTAAACTTTTTCTCATGGGGAATGTGAGTCCATGCTACATTGCCAAATACATGGAAGTGACTTACATATGGCTTAATTTTATTCCATGCTTCTTATGGTCTTATATTTTTTCGACCCTTAGTGGGGGTGTGATTTTCTATGTAATTTTCCCAATTAATGGTTTCTACCCAATAATTAAGACTTAATCCCTTATATTGGATCATAAAATTATCCATTTCTTTTAGTGTGTGATTCTTTCACCTCCATCACTTGTTTTTAACCTTTGAAGTTGATGTCCAGATTGCTTTTCTACAAGGGCCTTGTAGGCCAAGAAATTTTCAAAAACTTCACTCTTGAGTTTTAAGAAGTAAACCCAAGTGCATCTAGAAAATTCATCATTGAAAGTTAAGAAATAATTACACCCAAAAAAAGAAGGAGAATAAAGTGGACCACTGAAATCACTCTGAACGAGATGCAAAGGGGTTGAGGCATGCCAAGAGACACATTTTTCAAAACTATCCCGATGATGTTTGTCAAGAAGACAATTGTCACAAACACCATCTCTGCAATAAACAAGAAAGGACAAGTCACCATTTGTTGATTACATAGTTGTTGCAATGAGAAATAGTTTAGATGACCAAACCGCTCATGCCAAAGTTTTCTCAAGTCATCAATATGAGCAACAAAAACTAATGTTAAATACGACGACCCAAAGTTGTAAAACTTGTACAACCTAGTAATATCATCAACAATTCCAATTGTGAGAACATGCTTAGGATCTTTTATATTCTTGATTACAACTTG
Source organism: Picea sitchensis (assembly GCA_010110895.2). NCBI lineage: Eukaryota > Viridiplantae > Streptophyta > Pinopsida > Pinales > Pinaceae > Picea > Picea sitchensis. Next base: position 7,990 of record SNQJ01S0046393.1, read on the forward strand.
GTGATGTGAAAACTCTATGATTTTACCTTCACCTAAATGAGTGATATTATATATTGATAGAAGGTTGCAGGAAATACTTGGAACACATAATACATCATTGAAATGACCATTATCTACCTGAAATGTTCTAGTCCCTACAACACTAAGAGTTCTATCATCACCAACAAATATTTTATTGGTGTTACATTCATTTAGAGAAGAAAATATGTCTTTATCCTTATCCATATGATAAGACACTCTAGAATCAATAAGCCACTTTTCATAAGAAGAAGTAGAAGTTTCCTTGAAGGAGAAACAAGAAGTAGAAAGTGCATGTCCATGAGAAGAAAAATAATCAATACTGATGTTTTGCTTCTTCATCACTTCTTCTAAAGATTACATCTTATTAAAAAATTTAGAATCCACACGATCATCTTTCCCACAAAAGTTGCAATGTCTATCACCAATCTTCTTACTTTTATATTTTGGCCCCTTGTCACCATTAGGAGCAGAAGTTGGATGAGAGGGTTTGGGACCCTTGTTTTGCTCATTGTTTTGGCAAGGATGTTGCTTCTTGGTATTCTTGGATTTATCTTTCTAATAGACTATTAAGGCTTTGTTGGAGGTACCTACAATGTTGATCACTCTAAGTTTCATAATCTTGTCTTGCTCTCTAATCAAAGTGTCAAAAAAGGACTCAAGAGAGGGAATTTTATAAGCACTCCTTAGAGATTATTTGATGGCATAAAAGGTAGATACAAAAACAAAATACACACTACCAAACTTAGCAAGAATAACATATATGCATCAATATTCTGGAAGATCTATTTTTCATTCAATACATAAAAGTATAAGTGTCTGAACTTAGATAAGTAATCTTCAATGCAAGGAAAATAATTTGGACTTAAATTCATTAACTGATTCTCCAACTGGTGGGATCAAACACTATTGTTCTTACCAAACACAAATTCAATATTTTCCTAAGCATTATCAAGGTCATCAATTCCTTGAAGGTGAAATATTAAATTAGGAGATATGGACATTTCGACCAATCCACTTGCTTCACCATTCTTATTGGCCCATTTGAATTCATTTTCATCATCAATGGATTCTAATTCTTTCCCCAAAGTAATATGGTACCGTCTTTTACTTATTAATACATCCTCCATATGTGATCCTCGTGAGAATTAGTTGGTACTAGTAAGAAAAAGATCACTAGGATATGTCATATTAAAATATGTAGAAAGAGATGAAATTGAACGTCTACATGGAAAGATCTTGGAAAAATAGGTTGCTTCAAATAAACCGACAATAAAAATGGACTTTGGATGTGAAAGTTATTCCATTTAATGAAAATGGTATAAAAAGTAACGAAAGAGCCTTGTGGCAAGTAGAAGTTGGCCCATGTGGCGATGCTCCTCCTTATTGTGCCTATAACCTCACTTTTAAATAAGTTACTTATAAAGTGACCCACTTTTATAGAATAAGCGAGAATCACTTTTACAATGAATTTACTTTGTAAATGAAAGTTGCATGAAAAATAACTTAAAATAAAATATTAAAGTTATTTATTAGTGATTCACTTTTATAAATTAAGTGAAATACACTTTAAAATGGATGCATAAAAAATTTCAAAAATAAATAAATAAGAGAGACTTGAACTCAAGACCTCTTACTTAATAAACCAACTTTTAACCAAGTGAACTAGTGCAAAACACATTATATTGTTAAGAAGGAGGGTTTTTATTTGTTTTTGTTGTTGACATCCTTGGAGAGCGTGCTCATAAAAAATCTTTTCGCACAAGAAAAAAAAATCGCTTCTCGACGACAACAAGGGTTAGATCTTGGTTATTTTACCCGAAAAATGAAAATTTTCCCTATGTTTATGATTTACCGAGATCACACTGAGCACACGATAAAGAGAATACATAGACATGAAATCCCTTTTCACTATGTTTATAATTTTCCAAGATCACACATAGCACATGGAAGAGAGCATACACAAATCTAAAAGAGTAGCAACCCAGAAATTAAAAACATAAACTGAAATATTATCTTAGCAAAAATTCAAAAAGGGCGTATTCGGAAAACGCAAACATTTTCAAGTGAAATGAAAAGTTTTCCTGACTGACATAATGGAACAGTCCTCTTGGCCCATAAATGTATAGAAATGGAAGAAACCAAAGATGTTGCAACACAACTTCAAGGTCTCGATCTACAATAGGAGAAGGTCTTCAAATCCGCTCTGATACCATGTTCAACAACACTGGTATTCCAACATAGGATGAACACCTTTAGTAACCAGTCACAAAAATAGATAAAATATCAACACAATGAAGTTTTGATGTGGTAAAACCCCTACAAGGAAACATCCATGGTCCCAACCAACACGGCCACTTTGAACAATTTATTAATACAAAGGAAAAATATTAGAGAGATTTATAAGAGAGTTTATCACAATCGATCATAGACAAATGACCCTCCATGCTCTTTAAATAGGGATCATGGAACAATAAAGTGTTAAGCCACATATCAATGTAGGCATTAAGATCAAGGAGAATATGAATTGTCATATCACTCTACATCGAGAACATATCGCGACCATCATATTACCTAACTACAAATGCATTCTAATGCATATTAAATAAACAAAATTTTACTAACAACACATTAGACAAAGTTGATATTAACTAACTCATAAGTGTCTAAATATCCTAATGATGGGTCAGTACATTAACTCATGCACCCTAGTAATTTTTTAACATTGGCCTAAAATCCCTCTACAAATCCAACCAGGCACGCATCCTTAGGCATCTAAATCCCAATATCACAACTCTACTAATGAGTATAACTCTATACATGTTCCCATAATTTCACCATCACACACTCTAGCCCCCTTGGCCTTAGTTGGGATCTAAGGCACCCCAACCTCATCTAGGTGGTACTATGCCCTCCAGGGAAAAATTCAAGGATGTGATATTTATCCTAGAGTTTATTAATGTTAGGAAATACAAATTTTAATGCTAACCTTAATAGAAGAGAAGAATACATGTTTGAACAAGAAAGTAAATGACAAAACAATCACACAATACACAAAGCTTTTACCTTGGAAACCCAAATGGGAAAACCAACATTCCTTGAGTGTCTTTCTCTCTTGTTGTCTTATTCATTCAGAATAAAGGGTTACATGAATAATCTAGTTCTAAACCTAAGACATAATCACCATCATACCCTCTTGCTTCCACAAGAAGGACCCTACAGCCAATTCGGCTTACATCTACATGACCAAAAACCTTTTATTAAATATAAGCATGAATACCAAATACAACATCAACATAATACAAATACACCACACCTTATTTATAGGCTTTACAGTAGACAAAACCCTAAGGAAAGGATCCCAAAAACGGTTACAAATCCATGCAGATAATTGGTTACAAATATCACGAATCTTGGGATTATGTTACAGTCAAATACTATTCGGATTATCGGTCGACCTCCATTCGGACTTTAGTCGGTTGGCACACGACCTCTTGTTAGTTGACCTCTCGACTTGTTCTCGATCACTTCGACTTCGAATTTCTTGGTCAATCACTTCGAACTTCGAATTCCACCACAATTAATATAACAACCCAACATTGTCCCACTTGTTGTCTTCTTTGTTGAAACAAGAGAACTTGAAATTTTGTTCACAAACCCAGGGAAATAATGTCAATTTCCTCTCAACACCAAGAGAAATTCATATCACTCATAGACTTGGTCAAATAGATTTCTATGTTTTTCAGCATGTCTACTTTCTCAAGCAACACCTTGTTGCTTTCCACCATGTCTCTTACGAAATGGTATTGTACATCAATATGCTTAGTTTTGTAATGATAAGTTGGGTTCTGATCCAGGGGATCAAATTTTGCTCAAAATTCAAAGTGCCTGGAATCGCTTCAAATCGAACAGGTGTGTAGGCCTCGTCGTCACGAACCAAACGCGACTCGAACGGGTTCAAATGGACGTCGGATGAGTGAGATATCGCATTCTGTTCAAATTGTCAAATAAGCAAAAACACTTTGCTGACTGTACAGTCCGTACAGATGCTGAGTTGGCAAGGTCGTACGACACGTGGAAGATGTTGAATTGGCAGGGCCGTACGACACATGGTAGGTGTTGAGTTGGCAGTCATGTGGATGAATTAGCGTCTGACACGTGGCATATTTGTGGCAAATAGATTGGTGACACGTGGCCCAAGCGAGGGCTACCATGTGTCACTTGGGCATTGGTTAAAATTTGTGGAGTCTGCGGGACTCGACCCCACAACCTCTGGGTATGGGGAAGAGATTTGGGAAGGGCCGCCCAACCGGCATGCCCACCATGTAGTTCTTACCACTATACAGTTTTGATTTTATTTAAGTTTGATTTGTATTATGGTTGGGCGCGGTCCCGGGCCGGTGCTAAGCCCCGACCCCCAGTCACATGTGGATTCTCATATGACCACCACCGCATGCGCACATTCAAACCCTGCGCGCCCGGACACTTGGCGCTTAACTATTGACTTGGATTTTAGCCCTTTTTTTTTGCGCGGTCACATGGACCATGTGCCCAATGGTTTGGCGGTTAGGGGCTAGGTTCCCTAACCATTCTACAGTTGCACTTGGTTTTTTGGTTATGTGCCCGGCGCTAGGTTTTAGCTCAAAAATGAGCACAGAGGCTAGGTTGGACACACAAAGGTGCATTTTGGCGATCCATAGACAACAAGTGTGAAGGGGAACTTCCAAGAAGCCTATCTTCTTCAATTTTTGGCCAAATCAGGTGCCGAAAAAGCCCAGCTAGGGGTTTTTGGAAATTCTGAAGCCATTGGAGCCATCTATTTGGAATTTTGAGCATTGTAAAGCACATATTTTATCACTTTGAGAAAAAAATATAAAAGATCCATTGGAAGTTGGACCATGAGATGTAGCCCAAGAGAGGGGTGAACTCCTTTATCATTTGTTGTGTTATGTGTTTACTATTCACTGTATTTTGTTGGTTATTATTGCATCTTGAATGTGTAATTTCTATAAAATTTGTGTTTGCAAATTGATCCTTTTGCATAAGAACACTTAAATAAAAACTTGCAAATATTTTCAAGATTACAAGCCTTTATCATTTTGAGATCAGGTTCTTTGCTAGAAATATTTTTCTTTGAATGTCACAATTTATCTTCATAGTTATCTTCTCAAATCCAATCCATGAACACAGTCGTTGTATCCATACTTGTAATTTAATTCCATGAGTGGTTTCCATGTACTCAACTTCTATTGTCTACAAGGCTACAACCACCTATCACTTACTCATCCAACCAATTGCTCCACTGAACATATTGAACACATATCCACTCGTTGACCTTTCTTGATCTAAATCTCTAACCCAATAGACATCGACAAAGACATGTATTTATACTTCACTGTTGAATTTAGGTTTTCCTTGGTAGCATATAGCATAATCCTTTGTGCCACATAGATACCTAAACACTCTCTTGATAGTTATCCAGTGTTATTTTCCAGGTTTTGACATGTATCTTCTCAACACTCCCACTGAATGGGAAATATCTGGTCGAGTGCATACCATCAAATACATTATACTACCAATAGAACTTGCATAGGGAACACATGGCATGTACTCTGTCTCTTCTTGTGTCTTTGAACATTGTTCAATAGTTAGCCTTGCTCCCACAGGAATCGACACATATACAGGTTTGCAATCTTGTTTGTTGAAACACTTCAATATTGTTTCAATATATTTCCTCTAGTTCAACCAAATCCTTCTAACTACCCAATCTCTCTTGATCTCCATTCCCATAATGAAGTTCTCTACACTAATATCCTTCATGTTGAACTTGGACTATAGTGGCTTCCTCACCTCCTTTAATATGTCCATGTTATTTCCAATCANAAGAGAGGGGTGAACTCCTTTATCATTTGTTGTGTTATGTGTTTACTATTCACTGTATTTTGTTGGTTATTATTGCATCTTGAATGTGTAATTTCTATAAAATTTGTGTTTGCAAATTGATCCTTTTGCATAAGAACACTTAAATAAAAACTTGCAAATATTTTCAAGATTACAAGCCTTTATCATTTTGAGATCAGGTTCTTTGCTAGAAATATTTTTCTTTGAATGTCACAATTTATCTTCATAGTTATCTTCTCAAATCCAATCCATGAACACAGTCGTTGTATCCATACTTGTAATTTAATTCCATGAGTGGTTTCCATGTACTCAACTTCTATTGTCTACAAGGCTACAACCACCTATCACTTACTCATCCAACCAATTGCTCCACTGAACATATTGAACACATATCCACTCGTTGACCTTTCTTGATCTAAATCTCTAACCCAATAGACATCGACAAAGACATGTATTTATACTTCACTGTTGAATTTAGGTTTTCCTTGGTAGCATATAGCATAATCCTTTGTGCCACATAGATACCTAAACACTCTCTTGATAGTTATCCAGTGTTATTTTCCAGGTTTTGACATGTATCTTCTCAACACTCCCACTGAATGGGAAATATCTGGTCGAGTGCATACCATCAAATACATTATACTACCAATAGAACTTGCATAGGGAACACATGGCATGTACTCTGTCTCTTCTTGTGTCTTTGAACATTGTTCAATAGTTAGCCTTGCTCCCACAGGAATCGACACATATACAGGTTTGCAATCTTGTTTGTTGAAACACTTCAATATTGTTTCAATATATTTCCTCTAGTTCAACCAAATCCTTCTAACTACCCAATCTCTCTTGATCTCCATTCCCATAATGAAGTTCTCTACACTAATATCCTTCATGTTGAACTTGGACTATAGTGGCTTCCTCACCTCCTTTAATATGTCCATGTTATTTCCAATCAACAACGTGTCATCGACATACAATGATACATATATGAAATACCCACCTTCTTACTTGGAATATACACAATGATCATCTTTGCTTCTCACAAATCCCAAACTAATGATGTATTTTTCGAAATTTTGACACCACAATCTTAGCGATTGTTTTAGACCATAAAGAGATATTTTCAATTTGCACACTATCTTTTTCTTTCCCTTTACTACAAATCCTTTAGGATATTTCATGTAGATTTCTACTTCCAGGTCCCCATGTAGGAATGCTATCTTCACATCTATTTTCTCTATTTCAAGATCAAATGCTACAGCCATAGACATTAGTAATGTAATGGAAGTTAGTTTTTCAACAGGGGAAAAAATATCACCAAAGTCGACTCCTTTGACTTAGGAATATGATTTCGCTACCAGTCGAGCTTTGAATTTATAGACTTGGCCTATCACGTTCATCTTTTTCTTGAAAATCCACTTGCTACCGATGGGATTTCTTCCATTAGGTAATTTGACCAAATCCCACATCTCATTCTTATGCAAGGATTCCATCTCTTCGACTGTGGTTTCCTTCCAAATTTTGTCCTCTGCCAAGTCGATTTCCTCCATGACTGACTTGTTCTCCTCGTTAGTGGAAGTTAACACAAATGTGGAATGAAAGTCGGGAGGACTATGCCTTTCGACTGGTTTTCTTACTTTTTTAGGCCTCCTTACAACTGGGATTGGTTGTTCCACCTCTTCATTCAATTCAGTTGACTCATATGATTCATCTTCTTCATTCCTCAGTTCAAATCTCACCTTCTCCTGATATTTCTCTGTTTGAACCACTTCAGACTCAAACTTACCTCTAAATTCTTTAAGGATCACATCTTGATTATACAATGCTCTCCTTGATGCAATATCCTAGAGCTTATATCCTTTCATTCCTTCTTTGTATCCAATGAAAACACACTTGACTGCCTTCTTTTCTAGCTTGCTCCTCTTTTCCTTGGGAACATGCAAAAATTCATCACAACCAAATACTTTAATATGTGAAAACGCAGTATTTTTTCCAAACCATTTCTCATGCGGAGTCATGTCGACTAGCACCGACAAAGGAGACATATTGACCAGATATTTTGCAGTGTCGAATTTCTCTCCCTAGAATTCTTGTGCGAGCCCAACACCTCTATACATGCTCCTTTCCTTGTCCACCAATGTTCTTTTCATTATTTCAGTGACTCCATTTTGTTGTGGGGTATATGGTGTGGTGTTTTGGCATGCTATACCACACTACTTGCAGAACTTCTCAAAATCATTTCCGCAAAATTCACTACCATTGTCAGTTCTCAACACCTTGATCTTTCTATCTGTATGGTTTTCCACAAGAGATTTAAACTCTTTGAATTTCTCGAAAACTTATGATTTCTTCCTCAGGAATATATCCATATATTTCTAGAAAAATCATCTATAAAGTAAACATAATATAGGGATCCACCAAATGAAAGGACTATTTTATATTTGAACACATCACTATGAACCAATTCTAGAATCTCGTTTGTTAAGCTATTAAAAGTTGTTTTAATAATTAAGCTAGTTCATTGACAAAATGTAATCTCTTCAAAAGGGGGATTTAAAAGGGGGCTTTTAAATATTAAGCTTATTTGAGTTTACATACAAAGGATTTCCTTAATGTTATTAATGATGGACAAGAAAACACTTAAAGATTCGATGTTTGGACAAATCTTTGTGGTTGTGCAAATACGATATATTATTAGTACCTTCCCTTTGGGTTGCAGGGACTATTAGTAAATGATTTTTAGTTATTCTATTAGTTATGCACTTAGACCAAAGCACCACAAACCATTTTAAACCAAAGTTTTGAAAGTTTTATGAAATTTCCAAACTCAAATTTGATTTTTTTTGTAAGTTTTAAATTTGAGGTCTTATTTGGCCTCTTCATGAGGCATAGGGAGAAGATATGCAAAGTTTTTCCTTTTAAACTTATGAAATGATGACTACATTAAGGTGTACATCTCTTCAGGTGAACTAATTCTATTGCTAGAGATACCATTAGTTAGTTAACATTTAATGTGTGCATTCTTCAATCCCCTTCTTAGGGTGAGGTTTTTCAATAGGGTTATGTGCCCAACAACAGAGGCTAAGAACCATGAAATATTCATGTCCATCAATGGCGGTGAGTCCCGTGAATAATTAGCAGATAAATCCATGCAAGGCCAAGCCAATTCCATCTTCATCTGTGCATCCCTTCGGCCAAGCCCATTCCATATTCATCTACGCATCCCTTCGTCCAAGCCAATTCCATATTCATCTGTTCATCCCTTCATCTAGTTGAGTCCATTCCATCAATGAATGGCCCTCTCGCTCACTTCCCTCTCTCTCACTTTGCACACGGTGACTCCAATGGAGTTTTCCTTCCCAAAAACTATTTTTTTTGCACACAATGACTCCAATGGAGTTTTCCTTCTAAAAAATCACCTTCTTCTTTAATCTAAAAAAGAACAATAGGAGGTCATGTTTTCACCAATTTTAGGTTCAATTTTAACTCTAATGAAGGTCTCATAGTCGGAATTCTGAAGCATCCATGGTCAGAAAATGCAATTCTAAAGAATCTATGATAAGAAAATGCAACCTCCAAGTTCTATAAGTTTGTACGAATGAAATGATGAATGTATTCAAAAATATTTGAATATCTTCTGTTATTGAAAAATATTTGAACTTTGTAGTTGACAATTAATATAGAAAAATTAATATTCTTTAAATTTATAGTCTTATTTTTACAGAATAAAGCCCTAGTCATACCTGGAAAAAAAAACCCTAGCAGTCCCAATATTCTTCAATCTGCTATCCATTTTTCTAAAGCCAACAATTAACTTTGTTCATGGCTACCGCGACGTTGATGTTATCTATGTTGTATGTCTAGGTCCTTACCTTATGCCTTACAACTGTATATATGTCTCGAGTTGGTGTCATCCTTCACCTCACTTTACTTGGGTATCTTTCAAGAGTTCTCACGCAGTGTAATGAATACCTTTTCTAGACTGAACATATTCTCCTTTTCTGTACACACACTCTTCAGTAAAAAAGTATGGTTGTTACGGTGGTTCTTACTTGTTCCTCCCCCCAACATTATTTAATGGTGATTACTTCATTACTTATATATCTTCTCTTCATCAAGGCTTTGATCTTATCTTTTAAGAGGGAGGAAAAGGTATAAATGAATGAGAGGTGCACCTTTATGGGGCATGGTTGTTTCACCGAAAGAAGTTCACCAAAAGAAAAGGACACAACTAACCCAAAGAATTAAACTGAGAGAAAGAAATACTTAGCCAAATATATTCTTTAATGAGAATCTGAAGCATCCATGGTCAAAAAATGCAATGTTAAAGCATCTATGGTAAGAAAATGCAACAAAATATTTGAACTCTGTAGTTGACAATTGATATAGAAAAACTAATATTCTTTAATTAATATAGAACAACTAATATTTTTTAAATTTATAGTCTTATTTTTACAGAATAAAACCCTAGTCCATTTTCCTGAAGCCCTATGATTGGAACAATTAACCTTGTTCATGGCTCCCACAACGTCGATGTTTTCTATGTTGCATGTCCGTCGAAGGAAACCCAAAGAATTTTCTACGACTTCGGTCTCCTCCTCCATTACTTCTATAGAAGGAAATGAAGTCCCCAAAACCGAAGCAACCGGCCAATCTTCGTGGTTGTGAATGCAGACAAGGTCCCATTATTCGCCTCACAACATTTCAGATTGTAATAAAACCAATGAAACAGAGAAGCAATTTGAGAAGGTGATGTTCCTCAGTTGTTGGTCCTGGTAATAATTAGGTTTTGTGTAGAATCAATGGGCAGCGAGGACTAGGTTGTCTTGTCCAATGATACAAGGTGATAGTTATTTTTCCTAGGAGTAAATTGCAATGAAAATTGAATCGACCCACTACAAAACCATATCCTTTGGTCTGCTCGAGATTGAAACTGGGTCATGAGCTACAAGCCAAATGTAGATGGATGCACACATAGAATCCATGCAAACTGCATGGAGCATGGGAACCAAGTGGATACCACTCCATGTAATTAAATAAATCATCTACAAGATCATCGTTCAATATTATTTATATTCAAACCCCAAAGCAACATATCTGGCACTATATTCAATGATCGTTATATAAAGTAATTGCAAGTGTCACTGACATCTATCTATTTTACCGACAAGTTTAAATGATACGGGTTTAAATGATATGGGGACTGAATTTCCACATAATATGATTCTTGGCCAAATTGACATGAACAAACCCGGACTGACTAAACATGTTGTGACTTGAAAAACAAGAATGATCACATAATAGTCATCAGAGGAGAACAATAACCACCAATATAGTTGCAATGCCTCTTCCCACAGTGACCATTGTAGGAAGGGAAAAAAAATCATAGTTGCAAAGAATCTTCCCACACATTATTGTGTGTTGTAACATATAGGTTTGTTGTACAAATTATATGTTGTATCAAACTCAAAACTTAAAACTTGTTCATGCTATCACGATCACATAATTGTCAAGATCTCAAACTTGTATGTGAAACCGAAAGGAGAGGTTGCATGCAATGTTGGTGTCTATCGATGGAAATATAATGAAATTAGTTTCACATTTTTGAGGAGTCAAAAAATATCCAAACAAGCTACGCTACGGTGCCATAAATCCTACAGTTGGTGGGTTTTCAAGCGATGATAAGAACATAGACACATGTAGGCCAATATTGAAATATTTTTGAACCCTTTTGCCTGGCATTTGTAATATGTGGAAGTCATATGTCCTCCCGCAGAGACGAGCCTGTTAAATATAATGTAACCTCAACAGGCTGACTGTACACTGCCAACTATCCTGGCCAGCCGTACTTTTCTTTTCTTGATTTGCTTGAGCCTATTTAGCTCAGCTATTTTCCCTTTGCATTAGAAGTTCTTCATTAACTCTTCTTATTGTACTTTCTCCTTACATTCTCAATATACTAAATACAGTTTTTTGCTCTGTTCTTTTCTCTCTGCATTTCTTGCTTCACAATTTATCATGGTATCAGAGCTTCAGTAGTAAGCCTCTTCACATAGGCTAGAGAGCAACACAATCCTCACAGTGCAGAGCTTACATGGATCACAAGAGAATGCGACACAGAATTTTCACAAGGCTTGGAGAGTTGTCCGTAATACTCTCAAAAGATCCTCGTAGGAAGCTCACGCGAGGAAACAGAGCGCTATATGATCAAAAGATCGAGCATGCAGAGACTGAAGAAGAAGAAAGTTTAAAGAATCGTGAACAATTTCGAATTCGTCAAAGATTCACGAAGAAGAGATACAGGAAGCAGGAACATTTGAAGAATCCAAAGAATTCAATCAAATTTGTGAAAGATTACTGTAGAAGGCAGAATCATTTAAAGAATTTCGCAAATTCTCTCAAATCCGTCAAAGATTGCAGCAGAGAACAGTAAGCTTCAAAGAACTCGTGAAATTCTTTCAAATCTTTGAAAGATTCACGAATTTTTCTTCTGTAAGAGAAAATCCTTGCAAGAAAAACAAAAAAACTTATGAAAGCAGCCAAGAATAGCCATCGCAGCCATAAGATCCATCCTACGAAAATATCTGAGGCGGAAATCCAGTTCAGAAGTGACGAGGAGAGCGCAAAAAAGGTGAAAGAATTTCATCCATTAGATTTCGTGTAGAGGACCGACAACCGTCGGATCTGTGAGAAAGTGCACGAGGTTTAGTCCTCTAGAGCGCACAGAAGAAAATTCCACTTGCGAAGTCGTGAAATCATGAAATCATCTGTACTGTCCATCAAGGAGGACACGTGGAGAGATCTCAACATTTCGCTGACTCACAGGGTGTAAAGGTGAGAAGACTGCAGTGAGAATTCGCAAATCGTGAAATACCGAGTCATTCTGGACCATTGGATCGAGAAAGATTGTGAGTCGTTGATCTAACTCTATCGCAAAATCGAGAATCGGGAGTTGGACGAGCAAAGGGGACTGCACTCGAAACCCCGATACGCGAAATTGCGAAATCCCAAAATCATGAATCGCGAAATCCCGAAAGGATTGTGAACCGTCCATCTCAGAGGACAAGTGGCTACAGATCTAAGTGCCATCAAAATTTTGGCATTTCAGAGTTCAAGGTTTGGAAAACTCTGTGACAAGAGTTCTAAACTCGCGAAATAACGTGTTGTGAAATCCCGAGAGGATTTGGACCATAAGATCATAGGAGGATATGGACCGTTGATTTTACAAGGCAAAATTTCAACACCTCGCACACCGGGAGTCCGAAGGACCCAGGATCGTTGCAGCAAAACCACCGAAGTCCCGAAACGCGAAAACCCGAAAAGGCGTTAGTGCCAGGATATTTCGAATTTCGACAAATTGAGGGACAAAGAACCGACGAACACATCGTGATTCCATGATTCACGAAAATCCGGTAGCGCTTGAACATTTAGGCATGTGGACACATTAAATGGAGACTAAGGGTCAATTCGAGGCCATTAAGCTCTTTTCGACGTTTCGACGAGCAAAACTTGGAGAGACAAGAGTTTGGAGGACTCGCATTTAGCAATCCCGAAGTCCCGAAGGACGAAATTCCGAAGTCACTTCAAATTATGCACAGGAGACAGGTAAATATGAATTTTCTTTCTGTTTTTACTAAATTCTTTAAAATATGGCGACGTCTAGCAATTTAGGACCAACTCAGGGTCCAGTTCTTCTTGGAAAGAACTATGAGTTCTGGTCTCTTCGAATGAGATCGTTCTTGCAAGCACAAGAGTGTTGGGATCCAGTGGATCTTGGATATGCGGAACCAAATCCAGCAGACCTTTCCGCCATGACAAACTAGCAAAGAATTTCTCAGGCAACTCAGAGAAACAGAGAAAATAAAGCTAAAATCTGGATTCAAAATTTAGTGGATGACTCGATTTTCTCAAAAATCACAGGCGCTAGTACTTTAAAATAGGCCTAGGACATCCTTAAATCAACTTACCAAGGAAATGACAAGGTTAAAATAGTGAAACTGCAGACCTTGAGGATGCAATTCGAAACTTTAAGAATGACAGAGTCTGAAAATGTGGATCAATTTATGACCAGAGTCATGGGAATTGTGAACCAGATCAGATTGACTGGTGAAGCCATCCCTGATCAACACATTTTTGAGAAAGTCCTCAGAAGTTTACCAACTAAATTCGAAATGGGAATTACAACAATCCTTGAATCCAAGGATCTGTCACGTTTTTCAACAGATGAACTAATTGGTTCTCTAGTGACACATGAAACTAGACTACATCTCATAGATGAGTTAATCACCAATGCCTTTAAAAATCAATTCTCCTTCAGTAGAGGGAGAGGTAGAGGAAGAAGAAGAATTCACCAAGGAAGAGGGAGCAATCAAATTAACCCTCATTCCAGTGGAGGAAACATACAACGACACCCGAATCAACACTTCCAAGGACACATACAACATAATCAAAATCAGAGTTTTCAGCCTCAAAGAGGCAGAGGGAGAAGATCAAATGAGAAATCAAACATACAATGCTATTACTGCAAAAGGTATGGGCACTATGAATATGAATGTAGGAAGAAGCAAACAGATCATCTCTCATGCAGAGCACATGTGTCAAATCATACAGGAGAGACTTTAGGAGGTATGTTTCTCTCATGTTACAAGACTGAAGAACAACCTAGAGATCTTTGGTTGTTGGATAGTGGATGCAACAATCACATGACAGGTAACAAAAAATTACTTTCATGCATTGATTCTTCAATCTCATATGATATTACACTTGGAAATGATTCCTTAGTCAAAATTCAAGGAAAAGGAACTGTACCTATTCTTACTAAACAGAATGTAAAGAAGGACATAAACAATGTTTATCATGTTCCAGATCTAAAACATAATTTGCTTAGTGTAGGACAACTCATTGAACATGACTTTAAGGTACTCTTTGAGGGAGCATCTTGCAAGATATAAGACAAAACCCCAAGTAGAAAATTGATTTCTGAAATCCACATGACTCAGAATAGGATGTTTCCCCTTACCCTCAGAACTGCAAATCTGAAACAAACATATGCACAAAGTGCATCCACCCTGAATGAAACTATGGTTTGGCATACAAGATTTGGACACCTACCCTTTCGGAGTCTAAGTCTTCTTCATAAGCACTCCATGGTCAAAGGTCTTCCTATCTTTAAAGAGCAAATTCCCCCATGTGAGTCTTGCATACTTGGCAAACATAAGAGAACTAGTTTTCCGCAATCTTCCAATCAAGCCAAACAACATCTTGAACTTGTTCACATTGACCTATGTGGACCAATGCAAAAAGATTCCATAGGTGGTAGATTTTATTTTCTAACGCTTATTGATTATTTTAGCAGGAAAATCTGGATCTATTTTCTCAGACACAAGTCTGAAACTTTTGAAAAATTCAAGGAATTCAAAGCAGAAGCTGAAAATCTTGAGATAACAAATTTTAAACATGCCATGCAATCTGAGTTTGAGATGACATATCTTGGCATAATGAAATATTTTTTAGGGATTGAGGTTGATCAATCAACCAAAGGCATTTTTGTCTGTCAGCAAAAGTATGCAGCAGACATCATCAAAAGATTTTGCATGGAAGAATGCAATCCAGCAGAAACCCCTATACCTCTAGGCACAAAATTGAGCAAGAAAGATGAAGGCCCTACAGTGGACCCTACCCTGTATAAAAGTTTAGTAGGTAGTTTGTTGTATCTTACAGCAACTAGGCCTGACATTATGTATGCAGCCAGCCTTGTTTCCAGATTCATGGAATCCCCCAAAGATTCTCACTGGAAAATGGCGAAACGAATTCTGAGATATGTTGCAGGAACTCTCAATTTTGGCTTATTGTACACTAAATCTGATAGTAATCAACTTTCTGGTTACACAGATAGTGATTTTGCAGGCAGCCTAGATGACAGGAAAAGCACATCTGGACATGTTTTTCACCTAGGCATGAACCTGATCTCATGGGCATCAAAGAAGCAACCAATTGTATCAATATCTTCTGCAGAGGTAGAGTATGTCACTGCTACCTCAGCTTCTTGTCAAGCTGTGTGGCTGAGAAGAATATTGAAAGATATGTCACATACAGAAAAGGATCCAACTTCTATTTTCTGTGACAATACTTCAGCAATTGCTCTATCCAAAAATCATGTGTTTCACAAGAAAATCAAACACATTGACACTTGCTTTCACTTCATCTGCGAGCTAGTCAATAATGGTGATATTGCACTTCAATTGTGTGGTTCTCGAGATCAGCTCGTAGATATCTTCACAAAGCCACTAGGAAAATCTGTTTTTGATTTTCAGAGACAACACTTGGGCATAATCAGTGCTGATGTTTGTAACCGTTGAGTTTAAGAGGGAGTGTTAAATATAATGTAACCTCAATAGGTTGACTGTACACTGCCAGCTATCCTGGCCAACTGTACTTTTCTTTTCTTGATTTGCTTGAGCCTATTTAGCTCAGCTATTTTCCCTTTTCATTAGAATTTCTTCATTAACTCTTCTTATTGTACTTTCTCCTTACATTCTCAATATACTGAATACAATTTTCTTCTTTTTTCTTTTCTCTCTGCATTTCTTGCTTCACAATTTATCAGAGCCTATGCTACTTTGCTTGAAATAATGTATAAAATAATGATTTTAAGTTCAACTTGTTATTTTCCTTGCATGTCTATGATTTCAGCTTTCAATTACATGTTTGACCTGATCAGTTTGGATTAGTCTCATGTAAATCCTCTAGGGGGTGAATTTACAGGTTTAAAACAAATCGGTTTGGATTAGTCTCATGAAAATCCTCTAGGGGTTGAATTTATAGTTACAGGTTTAAAAAAAATATTGCAAACTAAAACTAGAAACATGTTTTTCTCTCTGTAGCGTAATTGGCTTGAATTACAGTTCTTGCTATCTCCCTTCTTGGCAGGGAATTGTTTCTCTGCAACTCCTCTTGTTTCTTATGCATTTAGTAATATATTTTCCAATTATTTAGTATGTGTGGATGTTTGGAGACAGGTGATAGATTAATGGTGATTGTATCTACATACATAGATTATTTTGACTGTTGTATGTGGCTTAATTTAGAAAATTTTATTATTTGCATTGGCTCTCATTAAATATATGTTATGGTAATGGAAAACAT
This sequence comes from Picea sitchensis, assembly GCA_010110895.2. Classification (NCBI taxonomy): domain Eukaryota; kingdom Viridiplantae; phylum Streptophyta; class Pinopsida; order Pinales; family Pinaceae; genus Picea; species Picea sitchensis. Next base: position 25,051 of record SNQJ01S0046393.1, read on the forward strand.
GTTATTCATTTCACCATGCATTGATTTTTTCCAATATTATACGACCCTAGTAAATAACTATATTTCAATTTATGTTATGCTCATGGAAAACATGTTGTCCTTTTATCCATGCATTGATTTTATCCAATATTACACGACCTTAATAAATAACTATACTTCAATTTACTAATTATCAAGATGAATTTGTTAATTAATTTTATTTATGGTATTGAAATAGCAGTGTAAGTGGGTTGTAAGTGGGTTGTAAGTGGGTTTGGTTTTATAAATTCAGTTTTTAATTTAGAAAACAAAAAAACTATAATCTCATTTTTCATTAATATGAATTTGCAATGTAATGAATTAAAATATGAAGAGGGTAATACAAATATATAAATTTGGTTTATTAATTATAATCAATTACAATAAAACTAAATCACAATGATGATGATGATTATTATTAACGTCCACTAAGACCGAATTGGTTGGTCTATAGGACCTTAAGAGGGTAAGTGATTACTTGTGATTCTTTAGAATTTTGTTTCTGTGCTCTAAAAACATTAAGAGAAGCTTTCCAAGATCACCATACTTTTGTTGAGTTAAGATGTTAGGAAGGTTGGTAGTGTGATAAATATTTTGAAAATGAGATCTAATATGGGTATACGTCGAACAATCTAAGAGAAAGTGCTTTTCATCTTCAACCTTATTAGTGTCACGAAGGTGACACACTCTTTCATCCCATGGTGTTTTAGGAATTGGACAACGCCCAGTTTCACTATGGAGCTCGTGAGAATTTGTTCTTATCTTAGAAATGCTTATTTTTTCCTTTACACTTCGCAAAACAGATAGATAATTTTGATCTTCTCGATTAGGGTTGATTACATCTTTATAATACCTTAATTTTCTTTTTTCCTCTAACTCTATATTACACCACATTTTCTCTTTAAATTTTGATTTGACATTTTTTTTAATAGTATCTTTTTTCTGCAAAATGGTTTCTTCCATGATTCCCCAATAGTTTAGCCAAGACCGGGCATCTTTATGCCATCCTCACTTGAGTCGATGGTGGTTATGACTTGATTTTGAAGCAATTTTAGGTAGCCTCTTGTCTTCCATGTTGTTTAACTTGTTCTTATACATTAGGTATATATTCATAGCCATGCTCTCAATGGGGGAGAGGCTTGTTTCTAAGAGGAGGATGGGATAGGGCCTATTTCCTTTAATTTTGAGATTATAGATTATAAAATTCTTTTGTATTTTCTCTATCTTTCTCCAGGATTCACGAGAGATAATACAACCCCAGACTTCACATCCATAAATAATAACAGGTGTAACAAGAGTATCAAAGAGGACTTTCTTCTTATCCCAACTCCCTCCAAAGATTGGTTGATTTACAATTGTTTTCAAGCCCATAATAAGCTTTCCATCCCCCAATAATCTTTTTCTCAATGCTATAACTCCAATTGAGCTTGTGGTGAATATCAATTCCAATATATTTGTATGAAGTCACTTCCTCCAAGTTGTTGTTGTCATATACAAAGGTAGCATAGGAGATCTTATTGGATTTAATAATCATGACCTTAGTCTTATCAATATTAACAGTCATAACCATATTGGAGCAAAACTCCTTGAGGATTCTTAGTTGGTTTTCAAGATCATGGGGACTCCTTTCCATAAGAACGATATCATCGGCATAAAGAATAAGATTGATGACTATACCAGTGATAGTAGGGTCAACACAACCTGCTTTTTCCAAGCATTCTTCTAACTTGTCAATGTATATGCCAAAAAGGGTAGGGGACAAGGGAAAACCTTGTTTGACTCCGATATTGTAGTTAATCTCTTTTGACCAGCCCTCGGTGTTTTTAAACTTAGCAATAACATTCTCATACATCCTTATTGCAGCAACCCTCAACTCGAGAGGCACTTGGCTAAAATGATAACTGAACAAATATATAAAGCATATCATTTATGCAATTTAAACATAAAAGGGTAATACAAATATACAAATTTGGTTCATTAATTACAATCAATCGAAATGAAATTAATCAACTAAATCACAATAAAACTAATTGGCTAAAATGGTAACTGAACAAATATATGAAGCATATCATTTATGCAATTTAAACATAAAGGGGGTAATACAAATATACAAATTTGGTTCATTAATTACAATCAATCGAAATGAAATTAATCGAATAGATATATGAAAGCAAATCATTTATGCAATTTAAACAATATTCATGCTAATTCAATGGAATTTTTAATCAACACATTATACATAGAATTCTTAATTTATAATCATATCAATTGATCACTTTTTACATTTTGATGTTAAGTTTGTATAATAACATGCCTTATTATTATTTGTGAACTAGATTCATCTTGGGGTTATAAATATGTAGGTTATCTTCCCACCTTCTTTTCAATATAGTTTTATGGAGTGGGTGAGATGTTGGTTGCGTGATGTCCATTTTCACAATCAATATGTTTGAGGAATACATCACAAAAAAATATCAAGAAAGGTAAAGACCTTATAAACATCTCAAAGAAAGGTAAAGACCTTATAAACATCTCCCATACTGGGCATTATATTATATATAAAAAATCATAAAATACTTAAGAGTAATTTCTAAAATATCATAACATATAACAAATTCAAAGAACATGTAAGGATCTCATGGTTGTTGGTGGAGAGATTTCATATTCTTCTTCTAATATCTACCTGAATCCTTCAAATAACTATAATGTTCTTTTTGACAGATTTGTGGCTTTCATATAATCTCCCATTAATGCATGCAAAAGAAATGATAGAGAAGACTATTTATGTCATCTTGGCTTCATGAAAAAGGGGTCTTAATATTAGATTATACATGCCTATTTATCCTATCACCCAATATATTATTATTTTTTAATATCGCAACACCTTAATGTGAGTGATACCTTGTTCAACTTCCAAACCCCATTCTTCCATATTATTTGTGCCACACCTTCATCCACCACATAATAAAGTGGTACCTTGGAAAGCACCATCAAAGAAATTTCATGGATTAGATTTATCAACATCCAAATTGACAGCTTATCTAGGCACTTTTACCCTTGGTGGATTTTTATGCCTTCATATAGGAATTTTATTTGATGTTGTACTTGAAAAGAAGGGATGTCCTTGCCATAAAAAATGATAGAGTTCCTTGTTATCCATAAGGACCAAGAGGAAATCAAAGGAAACAATTTAGGTTCTTTAAGTGTTGTATCATTAAACCATCTCTTCTTACAATCCAATAATGAATCGTTGTCCAAGTACCTTGTCCACTAGATATGGGGAGAATACTAACTCCATACTTTCTTAGTAAAATTTACACAATGAACTTGTTATCACACAATTTTTACTTGCCCAAATCCCAAGGAAAGTGGATGCAAAATTGTCATAACTGGTAATGACCTATCACTGTCACCTTAATAGGAAATCCCTTTCTATTTAGGAGTATCTTGCGGTACCCCAGGGGAGACGTCCCAGTGACCTAAGGTTTTGAAAAGGCTAAGGAAAATAATAGAAGAAAGTCCCTCCCCTCTCACAGGTCAGTCACTCAAGTTAAAAGGGTTCTTTAAGTATTATTGAATATGAAGAAAAATAATAGTATTGTGTACCTTCCCAAAGCAAGACAAAAAAGCAAAAAGGGGCACTTTCCAAGTACCAAAATGATATTAGTGCTTCATAAAAAAATGAACTCTTAAGAAAAGTACTAGCTGATGTAAATTTGCAACAATGTAAAATTTTATAAGTACAACAATGAGTATTTTGTAACAACCACAAGATTTGTGCTCTACAATGCTTGACTAAAGACTTGAAATAATATCTTTAACTAGGAAATTTGATAATAAATAGTCACAAGAATTTTTAGCAACATCTAGCTAGCATAACATATCACTTTTAGTGTTAATTTTTTGTTGTTAGATGGTTGTAGAAATATTTTGCAACAACAACAAGTAGGTTAATGATTTAGGATAATCTAAGGTTAGTAGGAGTTAGTAGGTGTTCAAGAGAAGATGTTTTGAAAATTTGTTTGATCAATCAACACTTGTAATGGGTAGACTAGTAAATTCTAGGGTAATGGCGTCAATGATGGCAAAAACAAATCTTAGAATAAATTAGAAATGATAATATTTAATCAAAGGGGATGGAGAGGATGAGAGGTTTTGGTATCCCAAGGCCTAAAAAATCGAACTCCCAGGGATAATAGATAGAAAGTAATAAAAATTAGGCCCTAGCAATTTATCTTTTCCTTTGACAAAATTGAAATAAAACATGCAAAATGAAATGAGGTAAGGTTACTAGAGTTTTACAATGGTAGTGCTCTAATATCTACTTCTATATAGGTTTCTTTCAAGAAATTTTTAGCAAGTGGAAGACTATAGAGAAAAAGATAGTAACATATGTCTTTCTCCTAGGGTTTCAAGCAAGCAATTTCATCATCTTTGACATGAAACAAGTAAATTCACCATAAACATTCATTCACAATAAAGAAATGCATATTTTATACTTACTTCACCAAGAATAATCAAGCATAAACCCTAGATGAATATCCTCCACATGAAAATTTTCCAAAATACATCAAGATTTGCCTCCTCCAAGAAGTGTGCACCACCAAATTTCATCCAATAACCCTTAAAGAGGGACGAATTTCAGACCACCACTTGTGTGATGAGTGAATGATGAAAACATGAGAGTTTTATCTCTCTATTTATACAATAATTATGACCTTTAATTAAAATTAGGTCATCAAAAGGCCGACATGGCCAAATTACATCAAAAATCAAGTTTTTACATAAATGTTATTAATTCAAACCTAAAATAAATTTTAGATGTGACGTCATGCCCTTTTGGGATGATGTTGAGCCTCCTAGGTGGAATGTTGGGCCTCATATGCAAAACATTAGGCCTCCCAAGCCCCGAGATGATGCTACATGTGCCAATTAGCACACAATTGACTCCATAATGCCAATCTTGATGCTTTGTGATGTCTAGGGTCATAGAGGTGATGCCATGGGCCTCCCAAGGACAACTTTCAGGTGGAAGAGAAATATCCCCCCTGGGTCTAGGTCAGCCAAAGTTTCTCCGGTGGAAATTCCTTATTTCTCCCTAGTGCAAGTCTCTGACATCTCTCTGCCCCTAAATGGGGTCACAACATCCATCTATGGGATTTTCAGCCCCATGGAGGTCCGAGCTAATAATCTCCCCATATGTGTCTGTCCACTAGGAAAAATCCTTCAATAGAAAAAAGTACACCCTCCATGGGATCATAAGTCACATGGATCATAGCAATGTCAATCACATCCAATAATCAAATTACCCAAACATGTGCATTAAACCCCCCTTTACCCATACAAATGCTCAAATATGTTATGTTGTTTAATAAGTCAGGTTTGGAGAGGCTCTCAAGATGTCCTATTGGGATAATCCTCCTCAATTTTGGGGAGTTTCCCAGGTGAGAGCCAATCTAGTTCATGTAAGTGTGTGAAATCGTGTAGGGGAAATGTTTGGACAAAGGGTACAGTAATAACAGGGAAATTTAGGTCATGCATGTGGGTGCCTCTGTAGAAGGTGAGCTGCACCTTATCATAGATGCCATTGTCTCCTAGCCCATTCAATGCCTTTTATTATTTGTCTTATTTATTTTTGGTCTTTTTCTTTTCCAAGGAAAAGTTGGGGGACATTGTCCTAGAGTGGTGACCAAAGGTGATAGTGTTACCCATAAGAATTTCACGGAAAGTAGAAGGTTGGCTTGTGATGAGAAACCCTTTCTCTTGGATATTCCACCAAGATCCAATACCTTGGTTTGGTGACCATATAGATGGTAGTGTCATATCGCTACATTCCCATGGACCTAATAGGTTAGTTCATGATGAGACCTCCCATCCACCAACTAGACCTTGAGTTTTGTTTTATCTTGCGGGTCCCCTTTTCTTACTTAGAATCCTTTTATTTCTTTCTCGGGACTCTTTGGAAGAAGCATCTCAAAGGTTTTATTTTGGATTTTAACTCTTGGAAACTACTTTTACCCTCTGGGCCTTTATCCCCTTCTTCACACAAGGCAAGGTACAGCCCTTCCTAGTGTGGAAAACCCAATGCCCGAACCAAGGTAATTATGGAAGGAATGGAGGATGACCTTTCATAGACCCACCCAGTGGCAACTCATCCTAAAGGAGAACTAACTTACTATGGAATTATGTCACCCCCTAGGTATGAACAAGTTAAAAGGAATAATTTCCAAGAAAACGTTATGAAATGAAGGAGAGTTCAGTGCTACATCTTCAAGTGCTTCAAAAATCAGAGTTACACATACCATGATCAAGAATTACTGTTACTTCAGTACTAGGCTGGTCATATGGATGTTGCTACTGCTAATAGATGTGTTTCACTGAAGAAAATATGGGCCCTCTTGGGCCACCTCAAGTCATCTGACTCTCGACACTCCATGTCTAGGACTTGTGGGCCTCAAGACATAATATCATTAGTTATCCCTAGGATAGGGGATAACATCGCGCTCCAACTCGGGGACATGTGCTCACAGTATAGTGCATGAGAACCTCAACATCTCTAGCATGACCTGTAACTGCTAGATCTCAACAAAATGAACTAGTAATATTCAGGGTGGTGATATCACCCCTTGCTCATATATGATATAATGGAATAAAAGTAAGCATGCATATATACAAAATGAAACAGTACAGAAAGAAACTACACTACACTAGCATGATATGCATATGGTATATATAATCAATGCAAATGCCTAACTTACTCTACTTACTTGTTGGTTGAATGCTAGGTGTATTCAAATAACCAGTGAAACCATCCTAGAAATATCTCATAATACATGCCTCTGTGCTTCATCATAAACTAAAACAATGATAAGTGAAGCACAAAAATAACATGAGTTAGAAAATCTATTGCATTATCATAAATCATAAAGTCTAGCTCATGGAGGCGGGAGGGAGGGACAAAACTATGCCTAGTCACACTCTTAGAAAGGTGCTCAATCCATCTCAAAAAGGGATCATAAAAAATTAAAGGTTCAAAAGACTGACTCAAAGATTATGAAGGTTGGCTACCTTGGATATCTTCACATCCTGGGGTCTAGGAAGGGATCAGTAAGAACCTATAGGATGAATCACAACTTCTTAAGGGAAGGATGAAAGATTGAGATAATAAATTTCTTCTTAAGGCATTCAACCTACCCTTGAATTCTAAAAGTAGGATTTTCCCCAGAGAAAAACTAAGACAAGGGACATGTACACCTTTAGTGACATAGAAAGATAAAGTAGTAGAAGGGAGATGGAAAACCTTGTCACAATAATCCTTCTCTGGGAAAACAATGTCCTCACCTCTATCAATATCTGAGCACAACGGTGGTTGATAATATTCTTCATGGTATAAATTAAAGTGCTTATAGAAATACTTGTCAAAATCCTCAAGGTATGACCGAAAATCATCATGGGAGCACAGAGCTAGGTCACCCTCGGGTGCTTGGAAATTATCTGCAACCACATCATCTCCTTGTTTCCAAATTCCAAAATTGTTAGTAACATCATATGATAATTGTAAAGGCAACTTTTGTAAATGACCCTCAAGATCATAAATGGTATCCCCATCATATCCAATCACATCCCATTTACATTTCCTGACATGTATGAACTCATCAATGTTATCAACAAAGTCATCACCTTTATCATAACATGAAGGGCTTAAAATATCCAAGGGCTCCTCTGGCACTTCTTTACTTTCCAAATCATGAAATAAAGCGTCATCAAAATCTTGGAAAGGGAAATAACTTATTGTGCTTAATTCTTCATGTGCAGGAGATTAAGGGATTTGGATAACTTCATTAAATGGAAGAGAATGCATCATTATCTCATCCTCATGACTTGCCTCTACATATTCAGCTTCATAATAAGGAGGATCTATCTCGTCCAAGAATTCCCTTTCTTCTTCCCCCTCTGAATCACAGAATAAGGTATCATCAAAAACTTGAAAAGGAAGGTGACTAACCTCATCCTCTTCTTATTGTGTATGAGTAATAAGCTCTTGGATGGCTTCATAAGAGGGAGAGGCACTCATCAATACTTCATTATCATGTTTGATATCTTTAGTCTTTGTCTCTTCAACCAGGTCCTCATTATCTTTGGTAGGAGCATGAGTAAATTCTTTCTCTTCCTCATGGGATTGGAAACCTTCATTAGGGTCATTTTCCTCAACCTCTTGTCGGTTGATGACTTGTTCCCTTCTTTCTTGGAATTTACTAACAAAATTTTCAAGGGAAACCAATATTTCCAACCTAAAAGCATCTGGGGTATCTTTGGGGTATCTTTGGGGTATCTTTGTATAACCATGTAATAATCTTCTTAGATTGATCTTGGCTCTTTTTTGTTGAGGAGAAACTGTAAATGCACTAAGAGTGCATTGGTATAGAGGTAAGAGAGGTACATGTGTTCAGGGTGATGGCTTCTAGGAATTTAGTGTAGAAAATTCTCAAACCTGGTACTAAATTCCCTGACATTGTCATTCTAAGTTTGTTTCATGTGTTCAAGTCTTTTAATTAGCACATGGATATCTTTTATTTTAATATTCCATATTTTGAGAAAGGTTTCTTTTAATTGGTACATACATGTAATTTTGGCATCAGGTAGACCATCATACCATTTCCCAGCATTTCCATGAAGGGTGGCAGAGAAAAGTTTCATTGCCAAATCTTCAACATCATCACTGATAGGGTGGATATGAAAGAAAGCCCAAAAATTATCCATGTGATCTTCGACTATAATCCCATCATTACCAGTGAATCTAGGGATCCATTTTTCATACTTCAGAGGTATTTGTTGAGGGTAGCCTGGAATTTTACTCATATCCAAGGGTTTAAAATTTCCTGGGCCCCGTTCAGAAGACATGGTTGGATTTTTCATTAGTGAAGTCGCCATAAAATCCTTCTAGGTATGATCAAATAGAAAATAGGGAATCACCCTCAGTGGAGTCGCCAAGTAAGCTTTGTGAAGTAAAGGCCTTGTATAAAGGCTTACCGAAAGAGTGTCATTCGAGGAAAATTGACTCAGTGTTCCCCGACAACGGCGCCAAAATGTTATCGCACAATTTGAACTTTCCCAAAGCCCAAGGCAAGTGGATGAAAATTTTTCATAACTGGGAATGACCTATCACTGTCACCTTAATAGGAAATCCATTTCTATTTAGGAACATGTTGCGGTACCCCAGGGGAGACGTCCCAGTGAACTGAGGTTTTGAAAAGGATAAGGAAAATGATAGAATAAATCCCCTCCCCTCTCACAAGTCACTCAAGTTAAAATTTTTCTTTAAGTCTTATTGAAGATGAAGCAAAAGAATATTATTGTGTACCTGCCCAAAGCAAGACAACAAAGCAAAAAGGGGCACTTTCCAAGTACCAAAATGATATTAGTGCTTCATAAGACAATGAACTCTTAATAAATTTACTAGCTAATGTAAAGTTGCAGCAATGTAAAATTTTATAACAACAATGAGTATTTTGTAACAACCACAAGATTTATGCTCTACAATGCTTGAATAAAGACTTGAAATAATAGCTTTAACTAGGCAATTTGATAATAAATAGTCACAAGCAGTTTTAGAAACATCTAGCTAGTATAACATATCAATTTTAGGGTTAATTTGTTGTTGTTAGATGGTTGTAGAAATATTTTTCAGAAACATAAAGTAGGTTAATTATTTAGGCTAATTTAAGGTTAGTAGGAGTTAGTAGGTGTTCAAGAGAAGATGTTCTGAAAATTTGTTTGATCAATCAACAATTGTAATGGGTAGACTAGTTCCTTCTAGGGTAATGGAGTCAATTATGGAAGAAAAAACTCTTAGATGAAAATAGAAATGATAATGTTTAGTCAAAGGGGATGGAGAGGCTGAGGGAGGTGTTGGTAGCCCAAGGCTTCAAAACTCCAACTCCTAGAGATAATAGCTAGAAAGTAATAAAAATTAGGCCCTAGCAGTTTCTCTTTTCCTTTGACAAAGTTGAAATAAAATATGCAATAGGAAATGAGGTAGGGTTACTAGAGTGATACAATGGTAGGGATCTAGTATCTACTTCTAGATAGGTTCCTTTCAAGAAAATTTTAGCAAGTGGAAGACTATAGAGAAAAAGATAGTAACATATGCCTTTCTCCTAGGGTTTCAAGCAAGAAATTTCACAATCTTTGACATGAAACAAGTGAATTCACCATAAGAATTCATTCACAATAAAGAAATGCATATTTTCTACTTACTTCACAAAGAATAATCAAGCATAAACCCTAGTTGAAGATCCTCCACATGAAAATTAGCCAAAATACACCAAGATTTGCCTCCTCCAAGAAGTGCACACCACCAAATTTTAGCCAATAACCCTTAAATAGGGACAAATTTCAGACCACCACTTGTGTGATGAGTGAATGATGAAACAATGAGAGTTTTATCTCTCTATTTATACAATAATCATGACCTTTAATTAAAATTAGGTCATCAAAAGGACGACATGGCCAAATTACATCAAAAATCCAGTTTTTACATAAATGTTATTAATTAAACCCCAAAATCACTTTTAGAGGTGATGTCATGACCTTATAGGGTGACGTTGAGCCTCTTGGGTGGAACGTTGGGCCTCATCTAAAAAACTTTAGGCCTCCCAAGCCGCTGGATGATGCCACATGTGAAAATTAGCACACAAATACCTCCATAATGCCAATCCTGATGCTAGGTGACGTCTAGGGTCATAGAGGTGATGTCATGGGCCTCCCAAGGACAACATTCAGGTGGAAGAGAAATATCCCCCCTGGTTCTAGGTCATCCAAAGTGTCTGCAGTGGAAAGTCCTTATTTCTCCCTAGTGAAAGTCTCTGACATCTCTCTTCCCCTGGCTGAGGTCACAACATCCATCTGTGGGATTTTCATCCCCATGGAGGTCCGAGCTAATCATCTCCCCATATGTGCCTATCCACTAGGAAAAATATTGTAGCAACAACAAGTATGGCCTCCATGGGCTCATAATTCATAGGGATCATAACAATGTCAATCACATCCAATAATCAAATTACCCAAAGATGTGCTCAAAGATGTTATGCAGTTTAACAAGCCAGGTTTGGAGAGGGTCTCAAGATGTCCTATTGGGATAATCCTCCTCAAGTTTGGGTTGTTTCCTAGGTGAGAGATAATATAGGTCATGTAATTGTGTGAAATGGTGTAGGGGAAATTTTTGGGCAGGGGGTGCAATGATAATAGGGAAATGTAGGTCTTTCCTGTGGGTGCCTCTGTAGAAGGCGATCTGCACCTTATCATAGATTCCATTTTTTCCTATCCCATTCAATTCCTTTTATTCTTAGTCTTATTTCTTTTTGGTCTTTTTATTTTCAAGGGAAATGATGGGGGACACTGTCCTGGCGTGGTGACCAAAGGTGACAATGTTACCTACAAGCATTTCATGGAAATGAGAAGGTCGGCTCGTGATGAGACCCTCTTTCTCTTGGCTATGCCACCAAGAGCCAATACCTTGGTTTGGTGACCAGATATATGGTAGTGTCATACCACTACATGTCAATGAACCTAATAGGCCAGCTCATGATGAGACCTCCCATCCACCAACTAGACCTTGAGTTTTTTTTTTTATCTTACGAGTCCCCTTTTCTTACTGAGAATCCTTTTATTGTTTTCTCAGGAATCCTTGGGTGAAGCATCTCAAAGGTTTTATTTTTTCTTTTAACTCTTTCCAGCTAATTTTACCCTCTGGTCCTTTAGCTCCTTCTTCCCTCAAGGAAAGGTACAACCCTTCCTAGCGTGGCAAACCCAATGCCCAAAACAAGGTAGGGGAAGATGAAAGGAATAATGCTGAAAAGTGGTAAGTATGGAATGAATTGATGATGACCTTTCATAGACCCTCCCAGTGGAAACTCATCATAAAAGAGAACTATCTTACTAGGGAATTTTTTCACCCCCCAGGTATGAACAAGCTAAAAAGAATAATTTCCAAGAAAACATTATGAAATGAAGGAGAGTTTAGTGCTACATATTCAACTGCTTCAAAAATCAGAGTGACACATACCATGATACCCGGACTCATTACCTCATGGATAAAGACTTACTTCTACTTCAGGACTAGGTTGGTGGGATGGATGTTGATGTTGTTGATAGATGTGCTTCACTAAAGAAAATATGGGCCCTCTGGGGCCATGCTCAAGTCATCTGGCTCTCGACACTCCATGTCTAGGACTTGTGGGCCTCAAGACATAATCTCCTTAGTTATCCCTAGGATAGGGGATAACATAACCAATATGTGATCTATTGTTTGTCCTTCACATTTGCATAAAGTAAAAAATTTAGGACCTTTCCTTGCCCTCTTTTGTAGAACCTCCTAGGTCAAATATTTGATTTTTAGGGCTAGAAACACAAAAATATTGGATTTAATTAGAATTTAAATTTCCAAATATTTTCACATCACCATGGTGCTACTACTACTTCATCATGATAACTAGACTTATAATCTAGACTAACTATGAAATTTCATGTGGAGGGATTTTTGGACCATCCTAAGGTATCATACTCCAACTTCAGCCTGATACAACTCGTATCTATCTTATTAGTGTAACCTTCAATTGATATCCATCTAGACCTTCCAATATGTAGACCTAGAATTCATCCATCCTTGGTACCAAATATCAATAATTGTTGGCTTTGCAACATCGGCGAGTACAAGTCTATCTTGGTCATTTAGTTTATTTAAAATGTTATGTGAGAGATGATATTTACCCAAGGATATAATTCAAGTATTGATCCACAATCTTACTTTATTTCCATCTCCCACTCTCCATGCAATCCAATTCCCAAAAAGAGGGAAAAATAGAACTAGGGATTTTGATATTCTTGAGGCATTTGTAATTCATTTAATAGGAAATTGGATTCACTCTNTACTTTATTTCCATCTCCCACTCTCCATGCAATCCAATTCCCAAAAAGAGGGAAAAATAGAACTAGGGATTTTGATATTCTTGAGGCATTTGTAATTCATTTAATAGGAAATTGGATTCACTCTTCAAAGGTCAATGGATCAATATATTTATATAAGATAACATTATTCCAAATACCTTCATATTTAATGAGACTCCAAAATCTCTTATTAGATGATGCTTTGTTGAATTAATGTATATTTGTAAACCCCACCCACCAGTAACATTGGGTTTAGCTATTCTCTTCTAGTTTACAAGAGAAATTCCATCTTGTTCTCTCCTTCCACTCCATAGAAAATGAAAATATTTTTTAATTATATTTTCCATCATTCTAACATGGCTATAGGACATAGAGTGCCAATAAATAGGGTTTTCTTTGAGAATATATTTTGTAAGTGTTGACCTACCTTGTATAGACACCAAATCTCATCTCAATACCCATAATTATTTGGTTTTAACATAAATCTCAAGTATTTAAAATATTTGTTGAAAACAATGCATTGGAATGAGAATATTAGTCTCTAGCAACTTGAGGCCTTGTTAATAATCTCATGATATTAAAAAATATTGGTTCATGAAGAGCTACATGTTACAAAGTAGGATTTGAACCCGACTAGGGAGAATAACATTTTTTCTCTCAACCACTTGGAATAAACCACATTGACAAACTATAATTGTAATTGTATAATACAAAGAGATAATTTCTCTGTATTTTAAGGCCTCTCTTAGAATGCCATCACCAAACAATAGAACATCATTTACAAAAGGTGGGTTAAGGCCAAGACCCTCCTCATTTTAATATATTTAATTGATCCACTCCTTTGATATTCATTTACTATCCTATTCAATCCTTTCAACTACTATAAGAAAAATAAAAAAAGACACAGGGAAACCCTATCTAATACCTTTGGATTACATAAAAAACTTAAGGTCGGTCCATTTATAAGGACAAAGAAACTTGTTGAGTTAATAAATCCCATTACCCATCTTAATAAATGATCACAACATCCAATGTGCGTTAAAATTAGACAAATGTAAAACCAACTCGTCTCATCATAAGCTTTTGAAAGGTTTAGCTTAATCACCATTGTTTACAATTTTTTGGGATTGAATTATTGGAGTGTCTCCTAGGCAACCTCAAAGACATTGTGTATTTGTATGCTACTTACAATGCCATATGGATCCTTTGAAATGAAATTAAATAATTCCTAATTTAGCCTTCTAACAATAACTTTCGAGATAATTTTGTCAAGAGAATTACAAAGGGAAATTGGTATGAACCCAAAGGAGGAGGGGTCATCCTTATTAGGTTTTTATATTCTTTTTAGTGAAATTCTAGACGAGGTGGATTGACTAGAAGTGAAATTCAAAGTTTGAAGTGATTGAACATGTAAATTCGAATTCAAAGTGATTGAAAACAATTCAAAGAGGTCAGCTGACAAGAGGTCGACAGGAGGTCATGTGGCAACCAACTGAAGATTCAAATGTAGGTCGACTGGTAGTCAATTGGTAATTCGACTGGTAGTGGACTGTAACACAATCTTGAGATTCACAAGATTTGTATCCAATGATATGCGTGGATCTGTAACCACTTTTGGGTGCCTTTATTTAGGGTTTTCCCTATTGTAAATCCTACAAACAGAGCGTGATGTAATAATGTAGAAGCTAATCAATAATCAATAATCATTAGATCAATCTATTAGAGGTTGTTGGTCATGCATATCTATGATGAATTGGATGCAGGGTTGTTATTGTGTCAGAAAGAGGATATGGTGTCAATTATGTCTTAGGTGTATACCAAGGTTAGACATGTAACCTATTCTTTTGAATGAATAAGAAAAAAAGAGAGAAAGACGCTCAAGGAATGTTGGTTTTCTCATTTGTATTTCTAGGGTAAAATCTTTGTGTAATATGTTCTTTCTTTTTCATTTACTTTCTTGATTAAATGTGTATTCCTCTCTTTTATTAGGTTTAGCGTGGAAGTCTATTTTCCTAACATGTAGTATCAGAGATTGGTTTGATAATATTAGATCTAAGCTAAAACCTAAATCTAGTAAGATTCGTAAGTCAAAGATATTTAAAGTTGTGCCTAAAAGAATGGCATGTAGCTCGAGAATAGAGATCAAAAAATTAAATGGCCATAATTTTGAGCTTTGGAAGCTTAAAATTGATGATATCCTTGTATACCAAGAAAAATGTGCAATCGTTTGTCTAGGTACAATTTTGACAGGTATTTCGAGGGAAGAATAGGAGAAACTGGAAATAAGAGCAAGGAGTACGATTCAACTATGTCTTGCAGATTTTTTGTTACTGAATGTCTTCAATGAAGACTCGACCAAGAAAATATGGGACAAGTTGGGGAGATTTTACCAGTCGAATCCCTAGTAAACAATATTTTCCTTAGAAAGAAGTTGTATCTTCTGAGGATGAGTGACTTTAATTTGGTAATTGAGCATTTGAATGAGTTCAACACTATAATAAGTCAGTTATCATATGTAGATATCAAAATCACTGAGGAGGAGAAATGTATTATCCTATTATGTTCTTTTCCAGACCCTTGGGATAGCTTAGACGTGGCTATAGGGATTAATTCAACCACATTATTTATAGAAGATGTGGTTTCATCTCTACTGTCAAAAGAAATGAGAAGGAAGAACATGGAAGGATCAACCAAATATGCCTTAAAGGTGAGAGGTCGAGCAATTGACAGAGATAAAGGAAAATTCTTTGGTAGAAATTCTAAGTTGAAGGGTATATATAAATCCTTGGTTCAGTCGATGAGAAGATGATAGAAATGCGGTAAAGTGGGGCATTGTAAAAACGACTACAAGTTGAAGGAAATGGAAGTGATTACATGATCTAATGAGAATAAGTGAACTCAGAGAAATACTACTCTAGATAAAGGAGGCAATGTGTACCTGGCGTCGACTAGTACACAATTGGATCAATATTTTTAGTTGATTGACTCAAGAGAATCCTATCAAATGACACCTCACAATTAATGGTTTTTAGAATATGAGAGATATGAAGGAGGAGGTGTGTTCTTCTCGACAAAAAAAATTGTTGGATGGGAAATATTCTAACTGATACTGCGGGACGGAAGGAGTAGAACCCTTCAAAGTGTGTTAAATATTCTAGGTTTGGAAAGAAACCTGATATATGTTAGCAATATGAGTGATGTTGGAGTACACACTTGTTGTGAGTGGGAAATCCCTCTTACGGACTTAGCATTAAAGGGCTCTAATCATGCATGCAAAGAATGACCATTTAAAGGCCTCTACTTTTTCCTATTCTCCCAACACAAAACCCCACATTCATGCAATACAAAGGTGCAAACAAGATTAGGTAACTCTACCTTAAATCCTTCATTTGATGTCAGTCCCTTCGCTTTCACTTGCTCCTTGATTGCAAGTCTCCTCCCAAAATCTGACCTGCATTCACACATAGACAAACAGAGAGTTGCAAACATGCATTTCATATACTAATTGATGTGTTATATGTGACAATATCATAAGATAAATAGATAATTTGAACACATAATATGGTGGGACGAAAAAAGTATCCCTTTTTGTATTAATCTTCACAAGAGTAAACTTACAATATGTGGCCGACACTACTCCTAGAACCTGGTCCTGGGCTCCTCTTCAACTATGCTCCAACTTCTCCAACATATGCTTCTTCTTCACACAATAGTTGCAAAAGGTTGGGGCAAGGGGAATGCTAAATCGAGAATAGTTTATTTGCTATGATTCTTCCTCCTCCAAATGGGACCCCTACCCCTTCTTTTATAGGATGGAAAGGGCTAGGTATTTGGACGAGTAACCATATATGGATGGTCAGATGATTTAGTTAATTTACCCAGAACTATGTGTTCCGGCTGCAACTTTCGGTTTTTTCATGCTTTTATCAGTATACACGAGCTGTAGAAGGTCAACATGTATATGCATGTGTGAATACGCAAGCTATAGAAGGCCAAGGCACATATGGCTCAAAAAGAAGGATTTTTAGAAGAGCTTGGCTCAAGAAATTGGCAAATAGTAGGGCCTGAGGCTAGGTATGAAGGCTTGGTGCAAATTAGGTTTATAACAACACTCTATTTCAAAAGGATACATGAAAAATGGTCAGGGGTGTGATGGTATTAATGAAAGGAGTTTAGATTGGAAATCTATACAAGTTTTTATGTAATGTTGACTCAACTAGATGCAACAACATCATTGTTCCTAAATTAGACTCAAATTTGACTCAACTTGTCTCATCTCAGAATGATTCAATTCAAACCAACTCGAAAATTATTTGTCAAGTCAACCCAAACATGTTATGGCACAAGAGGATGGGACAAAATGGAGAAAAAGGAATTAGAGCTATGCATAAAAAAATTGTTGTCAAATATTTTCCTAAATGTAATTTAGAAGTCAATTTTTGTGAACATTGTACATATGGAAAACAAAATTGGGTGAGATTCCCATCTGGAGCGATAAGGGAAAAGTGGATTCTATAATTGGTTCATAGTGATTTGTTTGGGACTATAACAGTCCCTTCACTTGGTGGATCCATGTATTATGTCTCCTTCTAGGATAATTTTTCTAGGAAGACATGGAGATATTTCAGCTCGAGGAAGAAATCATAGGTTTTTGAGAAATTCAAAGAGTTTAGATATCTAGTGGAAAACTAGACAAATAAGAAGATAAAGGTGTTGAAAACTAACAATGGTGGTGAATTCAGTGGAAAGTATTTTGAGAAGTGATGCAAGGAGTGTGGCATAACACGCCAAAATACCACACCATATACCCCATAGCAAAATGGAGTTGTCGAAATAAATAATAGAACATTGATGAACAAGGCAAGGAGCATGATTAGTGGTGTTGTTATCACATAAGAATTCTAAGCAGAGGAAGTCGAAAATGGAAAATATTTGGTGAATATGTCTCCTTTGTCGGTATTAGTCGAATAGACTCCACACAAGATATGGTTTGGTAAGAATCCTTCACTTTCACATCTCAAAGTATTTTTTTGTGATGCATTTGTGCATATTCCCAAGTAAAAGAGGAGAAAGTTGGAAAAGAAGGAAGTCAAGTGTATTTTCATTGGATACAAAGAAGGAATGAAAGGATACAAGCTTTGGGATCCTGCATTAGGGAAAATAGTGTACAATAGAGATGTGTTCTTTAGAGAAAATGGAGGGAAGTTTGAGTTTGAAGTGGTTTAGATAGATAAAAATCCAGAGAAGGCAAGGTTTGAACTGAGGAACGAGGAAGATGATTTAAATGAGTTGACTGAATCAGATGACAAGGTGGATCAACCAACCTTGGTTGTAAGGAGGTTTGAATGAGTAATAAAACCAACAAAAGTTGCAATACATATGACTTCCATTCTGAATTTGTGTTAACTTCCACTAACAAGGATCCCAAGTTGGTTAGGAAGGCAGTCAACTCAGAATAGGGTAGACTCTGGAAGGATTCCATTTTTGAAGAGATGAAATCCTTTCCCAAGAATAAGATGTGGGATTTAGTAAAATTAGCTAGTGGAAGAAAGCTCATCGGGAGTAAGTGGGTATTCAATAAAATATGAATACAAAAGTTAAAGTTGAGAAATTCAAATCTTGACTAGTAGCAAAAGGAAATTCCCAAGTCGAAGGAGTCAACTTCGGTGACATTTTCTCCCCTATCGAAAAATTAACTTCCATTAGAGTAATAATGTCTCTGGCTACAAAATTTGATCTTGAGATAGAGAAAATGGATGTGAAGACAATGTTCCTACATGGGATATCGAAGAATAAATCTACATGAAACAACATGAAAGATTTGCAGTAAAGGGAAAGAAAGAGCTACTGTGAAAATTGAAAATATCCCTTTATGGTCTAAAGAAATCACCAAGGTTGTGGTATCAAGATTTCGACACATGCATACTTAGTTTGGGATTCATGAAAAGAAAATTTGATCATTGTATATATTCTGAGGAAGAAGGTTGGTGTTTCATATATGTACCATTATATGTCGACGACATGTTGTTGATGGGAAAAAACATGGATGGGATAAAGGAGGTGAAAAAGAAGTTATCCTCCAAGTTCGACATGAAGGATCTTGAAGTAGAAAACTTCATTATGGGAATGGAGATCAAGAGAGATTGAGTAGTTATAAATATTTAGTTGAATCAGAAAAAGTATATTGAAATATTTTTGAAACGTTTCAACATGTAGGATTGCAAACCTGTAAATGTGTCAATTCCTATCGAAGAAAGGTTAAATGTTGAATAGTTTCCAAAGACACGGGAATAAATAGAGGACATGGAACATATTCCCTATCCAATTTTTGTTGGTAGTATAATTTATGTGATGGTCTTCACTTGACCATACATTTCCCATGCTATGGAAGTGCTAAGAAGATACATGTCGACACCTGGAAAAGAGCATTGGACGATTTTTAAGAGAGTATTCAGGTCTTTTTGTGGCACACAATATTATTCTATATGCTACCAAAGAAAATATAGAGGTGATAGTGAAGTAGATGTACATGGATTTGTTGATGTTGATGAGGCTGGAGATATGGATCGATGAAGTTCGAATAATGGATATGTGTTAAAAATGTTCGGTGGAGTAATCAACTGGATGAGTAAGCAACATGCGATTTTAGCCTTGTCAACAACAGAATTTGAAGACATGGCATCCACTCATAGAATCAAAGAAGCAATATATCTTCAATGACTATGTTCAAGGATCAGTTTTGAGAATAAATCTACGAAGATTAATTACGATAGTCAAAGCAAAATATTCCTAGCAAAAATCCCAACTTATCATTCTGAGACTAAACATATTGATGTACAATACCATTTTGTATGAGACATGGTGGAAAGTAACAAGGTGTTGCTGAATATAGTAGACACGTTGGAAAACATAACAAACTCTTTGACCAAGTCTATGAGTGTTGTGAAGTTCTCTTAGTGTAGAGAGGTAAATGGCATTGTTTCCATGGGTCTATGGAAAAATGTCAGGTTCTCCTATTTCAACAAATAAGACAACAAGTGGGAGAATGTTCGGTTGTTATATTCTTTGTAGTGAAATTATATTCAAGGTGGATCTACTAGAAGTGAAAGTCAAAGGTTGAAGTGATAGACTAGGTAAAGTCAAATTTGAAGTGATAAAAAGCAAGTTAAAGAGGTCATCCAACAATATGTCGACAGGAGGTTGTGTGGCAACCAACTGAAGACCAAATGGAGGTCAATTGGTACTCTGATTGGTAGTCGACCATAAAAAATCCCAAGATTTGTGGGATTTGTAGCCAATGATTTGCGTGGATCTGTAACTACTTTTGGGTGCCTTTATTTAGGGTTTTACCTATTGTAAATCCTATAAATAGGGTGTGATTTAATACTATAGAATTTAATCGCTAATCAATAATACTTAGATCAATCTGTTAGAGGTTATTGGTCATGCAAATGTAATTCTAATTGGTTGTAGGGTTGTTCTTGTGTAAGCAAGAGGGTATGATGTCGATTATGTCTTAGGTGTAGACCAAGGTTAGACATGTACCCTCTTATTTTGAATGAATAAGACAATAAGAGAGAAAGACACTCAAGGAATGTTGGTTTTTCCGTTTGGGTTTCTAGGGTAGAATCTTTGTGTAATGTGTGCTTTCCTTGTCATTTACATTCTTGATTAAATGCATGTTCCTCTCTTCTATTAGGTTTAGCATGGAAGTCTATTTTCCTAACAATCATTTTTAGGTATCAAATATATGAAAGTAGACTCAATGGAGACAAGAATTTTTATTGGTATCCTTGTTCTTTCCACTAGCTTTAACAAGTCCTCTTTAATATATTCATAGAAATATATATAAAATTCAATAGACCAATCGTTAAATACAAGACTCTTGTCCTTTTGTAATGCCTCCACCACAACTTTTAAATATTCCTTTGAAACCTTATCCATAAGGTCCTCATTAGCATCTTCATTGATGAACTTAGTGAAAATGAGGCTAACTTTATAATTTATGATATACTATCTCTCTATGTCTCCTGATAAATATTTTTAAAATGTGAGGCCCCTCAGTTAGCTATGTACTTGAATCTTCTTAGTTTTCTTCCACCATCTCTTTTCATTTCCCTTATGGTAATGGTTTTTTTCTCTTCTTAGCATAGTTTTCAAAGAACTCACTGTTCTCATCCCCTTGGTCTATCCACAAGGCTCTTCTCTTCATCCTCTACTTAGAGTCCTCTGAATCCAAAAGTTTCATTTTATTTTCTTCCAAAACTTTTGGTTGTACCTTTTCAACATCAAGAAATGCACTAATGGAATTTTGGTCATATAAATGTGAAATTTTGGATTTCACTCTTTCCAATTGTTCCTTCGATGACTAGTACTTTCCTTAGATTAGGTAAAGGTTTCTTTTTTATATCTTTTTGAATTCTACACAAATTGGAACATTGCATACTCCAGGATTGTAAAAGAGAAATGTCTACATTCTTCTTTGACATTTTTTATAAATTCCTTGTCCTCAAGCCATATAGGGTTGAATTTGAAAGGATGAGTTAGTTTATCCTCATCGTTTTCCACTTGGAGAAAGATTGGAGAATGATAAGAGAGATCTCTAGAGCCAAACCAAACCCCAATTCTATCAAATTCTAATAACAATTGCTCAAACATTAATAACTTATCAATCCTTTTGGATATGCCCTCACTTTCTAACCCTAAATTTCGCTATGTTTGCACCAACCTTTTAGGATATATATCACATAGCCCCGAGACTTCATTGTTGTGAAGAAATAAATTGGCTAAAGGGTCCATCCTAGCAACAACACCCAAAATTTCTTCTTTTCGTGTGACAAAATTAAGGTCACCTCCCAATATTATTTCTTTTAATTGTAGGGGCATACATGTTAACCAGAGCGAAATCATTTCTTGATTACAGATGGTACAATTGATCTAGATTATATAGAAAACAAAATGAAAGGTAGGAATATGAATGGAAACAAACATGGAGAAATATTGTGAAGAGCACAGTGATACACCTTTTCCACTTCTTCTTAAGCATATGATGCACCTTTTACATCATAATTTGAATCCTTAGATGCCAGGAGCTTATCCCAAGGAATGTTTGTGACTGAATTGTTCTTGAACCACTCTCTCCCTTGAGTGGTAACCCAATAGCTTCTAATATAAAGACATCATCAACCAATAAGTCCAGGTCTCCTATCCGAGCTTTTATGCCATTAAAATACTGGGAAAAATCCTTGGAAACCTTACTGTTATGGCCTTGAAATGTATGAAGGAAACCTCCCCAACCAACATCCTTTAATAACTTAAAGGTATGACTGTATGATTGGACAATCTCAGGGCCATTCGGTTCGACCTTGACTACTGGTGCCATGAGGGTTTCAGATAGCTCACGAGAGAGGGAAAATTTACCACGGATAACATGATTGCTGGTGTGTGATATGAAAAAAAAATCTATACAATTCCAGCCATTGTGTTGGGAATGGAGGACAATGGGCATGAATGCATGAATTGGCACAAGGGTAACATGAAATAACATCATATCTTGGGATTTCATTTTTCAATCTGAAGGAAAAGGAAATAGGACAATCATATGAAGGAATGATGATACCCAGGAATGGTAACATGATTCAGGGAGGAAGTGAGTGTCTAATAATGATCAAATGTTCAATTAAACCCTTTCCACAAACTTCAACAAGAGATTGATGACATAGACACGAAAATAAGTGGTTGTCAGCGTCCAATATCAAACATTTGGCCACACATATGGTATAAGACTTGGTCAAGAATCAAAGGTTCAGGCGCAAGTATATGAATCAAGTAAATGTGCATTAAGATCAAACACAAGTTATATTATCTATTTTAACATAAAACTATTTGCGTCGGTACCCTTTTCAACGATGATCATTGTAATACTAACGAGTCTTAGATGACAATTAGGCTCAAAATGTTTTAATATTTTCATACTTGTAATCATCACACCATGGATTCAACCCAATGGAAGTTTTAGGAAAAATAATTTCATCGAATTATCATTCCAAATTTTATAACGTGGTTTTGGAAAGATATTAATGACCTTTAGATAAGTGTTTTTAGAGTAACATTGATGTTAAAAATGAAATGATAACCCCAAAAGGCCTTATTAACATCATTTAAAATCAACTAATAGTTTATAACGACGATGAGCCCTAAGGTTTAAAACCTTTAATAATGCAAACAATTAGGATAATTAATCAATACATCCAAATTTCCAGTGGAATGTAAATCAAGACCAAGTATAGAAAGACTTGATATTATCAAGTTATCAATTTAATTTTCATAAAAACATGATAAACAAAACAATGTCTTAGTGACAATAATATTTCCAGGTAGCGAGTGAAATTGGATGAAAAATAACCTTTGAATTCCATGCTTACAGTCATGCAATTTAGAGGTGTTGCGATTTTAATCATGTCGAAATGAAGGAAAACATGGAGAAGGAGGTATCTTTGATTGTTGAGAAAATATAAAACTTGTTGATTAAGGTTGGTTGTCATTGATGTCAACCCTTGAAGACCCGTAGCACAAAGTTTTGGGTAATGGACCCAATAGTGTTTGATGTAAATATGAATCATTATTGTTTTTTCATGGTTGATAAGAAGTAAATATGGATGAA
>SNQJ01S0046395.1:0-23784 GCA_010110895.2 Picea sitchensis
GACTATTTTTCAATGAATGTCTTCAATAATATTTTTAGTGCTCCCTCCCAACCTGGGAGTCATCTCTTCCTTTTTCAATAAGGAAGTCGTCTCCACGAGCTCCATCTTGATTACGCAAACTCTTTCATCTTTTACCAAAATGTCTGCTTATCTGCTCATCTGTGGAGATATGTATTGGAGAACCACTTTCTCCTTTCTGGACTTCATTACAGATAATGTAATGCTTGATTTCAAATGTACTTTGGTCTGGAACACTGGTTTTCTCTGAAGGCTTCATGTAGCTCTGATCAATAGAGTATATCATTGTTGGAAAACTGGAACATATCCATGTGGCACTTCTTCTGTCATAATGAGATCTGATCTACTGAGTAATCATCTTGAAACAATATCTTTGTTATAGAAAATCTTCACCACACTTCTGTTGTGCATTGGATGTTCTCCACCAAGTTATCTACTTCCATCTGTATACAAGGGTCTCTTTCTGGTATGCCTCAAAATCTTGAGGTTGCTCTTCATATGTTCTTGTTCAATTGCTCTAGAGAATAGTCTTTGCATTCATCTTGATGTAGCACCCCAACCCATGGATGATATAATGACTCATGTAGAGGTATGTCTGATTTACCAGAACGAGCAATCATAGTCTTCTCCCTCCATCTAGGAGAACCTCTAGTTCTGGATCTTGCAATGCTTTCATTCATAAGTCTTCCATCCATTGTTCTTCATCACAACTTTTAGTTCTGCTTGATTGCTTTCATATTAGGCTGGTAATCTTGTGATTCTTGATACAATGACTGGTTGTTCAGGCTTCTCTTCTTTCTTGGAATCTTCATGTTTTTCTTTAGATTTTGGGTCCATGGGGTTTCTTATAGATTCCATGCCCTAAGGATTCCACTTCTTTCTTTCATCATAGGATCACAGATCTTGATGGACAACCAGGGATACTTTAAGGCTCCTCTTCGAAGAAGACTTCTTCTGAGGTTGAACTAAGCACGTACTGTCTTTCATGGTTAATACCATGGATATATATACTTCATCATCTTCAATGGATCGTAGGATTAGCTCCCTCCTAATCCTTGCTTCATGTAAGAGTGCATATAATCAGCTCCCTCTATCTAACAGAGTCCACGCTTCCATCTGCATCTTTATTGTCTTCTGCCATATATAATTGGCTTTCTCTGTCTAGCTGAGTACATGCTTCTGTCTTGTTGTCTTCTACAAAACGTCATAAGCCTTTGTCCAATTTCCTCTCGATTGCTGACTTCTTTCTGTCTTTGCTTCTTCTAAGTCTCTTCATGATTGATTCGGCGTATTTCATCCTTTCATCCTCTCGATTGTTGACTTCTTTTCTGTCTTCTTTGCTTTCTAAGTTCCTTCATGATTGATCATGTATTTCATCCTTTCATGTGTATTATCTAATGATATCAATCCTTATCTTGTTGTTCTTCATAGGTATAGTTCTTCTGGAATACATTACATCTTCCAGAGATAGATATACAAGATATGTACAAAGACGATGCAAACAAGACATGTACAAGAAATAAGAAGATATTGTTTACCTTTAGAAGACAGTCTCTTTCATCCCTACTTTGGTCTTCTTGTAGGTTCTTTTCCTCGCAACCGATGTCAGGTTTTCCTTCCTTTCTTTATTCTGACAATGTTTCTTTGTAGTGACCATACTGACAACAGCTACTGTACTTCTGAAATGTCTTGATTTGACTTCCTCCTGAACCAAACTTTGTTCTCAAATTCCTGGAATCTTGCCAAAGGTTTTGACTCAGACGCCTTTTGGGGTTTCTCTTTGCCCATCCTTCTTGAGCACAACAAGTCCAAAGTTCTTCAAATGTCTGGATACCCTTCCTTGTGTTCATGCTTATGCAAAATGCATCCCATGTTTTGGGAAGACCATTGAGTACTATGTTTACCAATTCTTTTCCTCAAGTGATCTTCAATAGCTTGTAGTTGATTCTGCTTGAACCGAGATCCTCCCATGATGTTACAGGTTGTCATTACTCATTCATCTTCATGTCAATGGGCTCATTCCTTCACTCATAACTTGTCCAATGTTTCTTATCAAGAAGAGATTTTCATAGAGCATCAGACATCTTCTTTGATGTGAGTCATGATGGAGATGTAGGTATCAAGTGGTCTTTGATTCCACTATGATACCTTGCACATTGACAAATTGCCTTGAACTTCTCCCAGCCGCACATTTCCCGCAGCCTTTTCTTCTTCAAACTCTGGTTTTACTATCTTTCCTTTCACGATATCAAAGACTTTATTCTTGGCAAGGATGAGATCAATCCTTGTCTTCCATGCTCTAAAGTTAGGAAGCTCCATCTAACTTGTTCTCTCACTTCATAGAGGTCATGGTCGCTTTGACTTGGTCAACTCCTAGATTTGACCAAAAACTCAAACTTTACGCCTTGGCTTACTGAGAGTACTGTGAGATGCTACTTAGGCTAGGCACACCGACTGTCCTAGATTAGTCAATCCCTTTCAATTTACAAAACCTCAACGAGATAGATTAGGTTGCCTTTAACCCAGCACTTACTAGGTAACTCCTAGCGACACAGGATCGTTTCTCCCATAGGAAACCCTACTACGCTTCTTTCAACGAGCTTAATATCCTCCTGGCTATGTTTCTCCAATTGTTTAGACTGAATGAAGGAGGTGGCCCATAACCTCGTTAGAATATAAGTGGATGCTCGTTTTACCATTGACAATATTCTATTGTCACCCAACCATAGGCCAAGCCAATTTGTTAATTTTAACTCTGGATGTGTAGAATCACTCGAAGCAAACCTTGCCAGATAGCCAAACAAAGCGGCATGACCTTTCCCAAGTATAGCACACCAACAAGAGTTGATCGCAGATAGTCCAACTCCTAGCCAAGAGATAGTCCGTTGCATCATAATGAATTGCCGCATGCCTCCTCCAAACTCATAGAATCGGGTAACTGCAGCACATAAGTGCTACTGTGGTAATTCCCGCTGAGAGATCACTCACAGAATGAGAACTATTAGCCTCCCGTGATGAGTACTAATTTCCGCTAACTTCAACATTTCTCATTCGAGTATCCACCGCTCTCAAGATATATTATTATTTATGGTCGACTTTCTCTTGGAGGCTAATAACCTTAATATAAATTATCTTCTGAGCCGAAAAGGCTTCTAGGGATATTAATAACTCCATTAGGTTTCTTCTTGCTCTCGGTATGCTATCCTCTTTATCAAGTTTTACACGGGAGGTAAATACTCTCCGTAGCTGTCATAATATCAACAAGCATTATCCCAAGGATGAGACCCAGTTGTATTTATGAATTGAAACATGTTTTGTAGGTTGGTAAGCCAAGCAACGAGTAAGTTGATAGGCTTGCGTTTGATTAGGCTAGGAGCCTAGGTGTTAAAGGCCGAGAACATGTTTTGTAAGACAACATTCATATTATTAATATAAAACATCTCTCGCTAGTATACCAAATCCATCAAGAAAGAGAATCGGGGAATATGCTCCACTAGGTTGGGTAAGGGTTAGGGGTCTTAGAGGTTGGAAATAGGGACTAATCCTAAGAGATTAAGTCCAAGAATAATTTATTATTATTCTAATGTTGATATAAGGATATGATTATATCCTCTAAGTTCCTTTGGGAAGAGGGAATGACTTACAAATGGAAAGGAACGTGCTTCCATGAGCCATGTGTCACCAGTACATGCGCTTTGGGCAGGGAATCTTTGTTGTTTGGGGGACTACTGAGGTTAGTACACAGTTGGCTCACACCGGCTACCATTCTCGCCGCTCTGGACCTCGGCCACCTTTTATCCCCGACAAGTTCACTCCTTCCACACAGAAAAAGACGCATAATGGGCCATTTTGCTATTGTTGAACTTCCGCAGCCATCGCGAACTCCTCTCAGAATACGCGCACCGGTATTTTGTCAGTCGCATCTGCCTTACCCATGTTCTGTTATTGCCTCCACCTTTTCCCATTTATCTTAGGAGTTGGATAGAAGAAACAGCTGTCGCCCGTGGTTTGCTACATGGTCATGCCCAGATTGAAGAGGCAAGTTGTTAGACCTATGAGAAACTCTCTCCTGTGTGAGAGAGAGTGTGTTGAGGGAAGTGATTTCTCCTGGAGAGAATCCAGCATCAGCCATGAGCTCCAGTTCCCTCATTCCACTGCTGTTGAATCCTAAGGGAGGTGGAGCAATGGGATGAATCAGGTGGACAATGAAGGCATACTCGCGGGACAAGATGTGGGGAATGAGAAGATGTGAGTTGTGTGCATAAATTAGCTCCTAGGAGGGAATCCTTCCAAATTGACTGTGTAGCATCTCATTGTCTTATCCTAGCCTAGGAATCCCTTGCCCAGTTGAGTTTAGTCCTACCGAGGGTGACCACCCATTACCGGGAGAGTAATGAGCAAGCAGATCTACAGAGGTTCACTTGTCCGAGACGAATCGGTGGTCTCTTGCCAATCCAAAGATAATTATCAATTTTATGTTTAATGATGTTTGTTGTGAATGTCTGTGATTCTTACAATGTAATCATGTGCTTTCGCTTTGCATGTATGATTTAAGGTCAATTTTGCACGAGTTAGTATGGTAGTAGTATATTTGATTGCCTTTTATTCCATTAGAAATGCATGTAATATATATAAATGCATTCGACAAATGATTAACCCGCCATCGAGCTTAGCAACTGTTGGTGGTAAAAGAGCATGGCCCTACTCGGTGGCTTGGTCACACAAAATGGTATATTACGCTTTAAATTCCCGCAGCGACGACGTCTTCCTACTATTTTGGTATCGGGACATTAAGCAAAATGGTATCGAGCTAAGAGATGTCCATACAGCGGCGCTGTCTGCCCGCTAGTGGTCGGGGATGCTATAAATTGATATCACGAGCTAAGAGAGAGGTCCAAGAAGTGGCGCGTCTCGGCCGGTTGGTGGTTGGGGACGTTTCAAGTTACATCCTTATTTTTGATGTGGGCTTTTGGTTTGGTACTTTGCTAGCTGCCTTGACCTTTGCATCCTCCTTGACCTATTGACCTTTCTAATCACATTTAATATTTTTTGTTATATAAAATATTATTTGTTTAATTTATTAGGTTTAATCTAACCCTAAAGTCAGGGCTAACTTTTCTGCTAACTCCTAACCTACCTACTAAACTATAAAAAGGAGAAGCCTCTCCTCTCACTACATTCATTCACACTACTCTCTTGGTCTGAGTTTTTTCTGCAGCTCCCTTTGTTCCTTCGCTAGAAGTAAGCGGCCCTCCTTGGATCAGTTTTTTCTTGCTGGGTATAGGGTGCGTCCCTCCTTGGACTGGGGTTTCTCTGTCAAGCTGGTAAGCCTGCCTTCAGCCTCTCAAAGTTGGTACTGTCACCTTTATGCTACCTCTACTCCATTGTTGGTGCCACCTGCTTGCTGTCGCTGTCTCACTACTGGTGCCACTTGTATGCTGCCCCTGTTTTATTGCTGGTGCCACCTGTATGCTGCCAAGCCTCCTTTTGTGAACTGTGTATATACTCCATCTACAGCAGTTTTGTACTCTAATCAGGGCTCTGATGAGGCAGCCCTAAAACTGCTATTTATTTGTCTATTGCTGTAGCAGTTCTATACTCTTGAACAGATTTTGTTAAGGCTGTTAGTGGCCTCCTTTTCAGCCTCTAGATTGGACAGGTGTCCTTGTTTCAGCCTTGAACTTGATGATTGGTATGCTAGTAAGTTTTTCCCTATAGTTCTTCTTGGCAAAACTGTTCAAAAGAGATTACAGATGGGTCTACCCTGATGGTTTGATCCATGATTTACTAAAGCTTTTTCTGAGCATACAGAAGAGAGGATAAGTGGCTAATATGATATGTAAATCTTATTTTTTTTTTCTGCTATGTAATACTTAGATCTTTAATGTGATTTCTGTTATTAATTGTTTCCCACTGTGAATTTTTGTTTTGAATATATTGTTGGATCCAGAATTACAGTAGCAAATAAAATTAAAATATTTCTGTTCCTAGTAGTCTATACCTGTCCTCTTAGCACTTCCTAACACTAGGGTTTACCTCCCAAAATTTCACTCAAAGAGTGGGAAGTACCTCAGGTAAATGCCAGAAAAGAAACTAGAAATATTAGCAAAAATTCAAAAACTAAAACAGGCAAGAAGTCTTGAAAGCAGGGGGTCAAGCTATGACAATATTCAACTTGTTTCAAGTAGATTCTAAGGATAAATTGATCATTATTCCATGGCATGACTTCCCTCGATCAATTATATAGGACCAATTAATATGGATCTATTGAAATAATAGCCTTGACGATAGGAAATGGTAAAAAGTTTAAAAATACTTTCTAAATACTGGAACAATAAGACCAGAAATTCTATAATAAACATTATTTATCAAAGATAATTTCCATATACATGACAATAATAGATCGGTGGTTTTAATTGTGCATTGATAATACCTTCATGTTTGTTTGGTGAAATATACAATTGCAATATGCATCTTGAATAAGAAGAATGTAAGGATTGAAAAAATCGTTTTCAATTTTGATTCTAAGAAAAAGGTATAAATTAGACAGGTCTCAAAAGAATATTAAAAGATAAAATAAACAAAAAGCACTGCAACTTCAGGCCAAAATGCAATGCAAGGAAGCAGTCTGCATTCAAATCTCAAGCCTAATTGTAGAAAATACCTAAATGAAAATCATACAAGATCTGAATAATTATCAATAATTATACGCTATGGCGATGGAATACATACCTAGACATATGTGACCACTGTTGTAAACGTGAGGATGCATAGAGGCTGATTGAAGAAAAAATAACCTTTAGAATTGAAAACAATATATCGTTTAAATAGCAACAAAGAAATTTGACCCATTAAGAGATGACCTAGAATTTTCAGAATTAAGTCACTTGAGCATTTGAAAAAAATGTATAAAGAGCCAACCTGTGGAACTTCCATGGGGTAATGATCAGGAAAATAGACCTAAAGTTAATAGGATTCATTGGCATACGTTGTGCAAGGGCTCCTGTAAGCTCAATTGTCCACCTACAGGGTACACATAAGCAATCCCTGTCAAAATCAAGGACTCTGCTCTTCATTACAGGTATTTGCTACTCCATAAGTTAACAATATATGTGTGTGTGAGTAGATTTTTGTATCAATAGAATAAAGGACAATGAACCCAGGGAATTGTCAGTGGGTTTGTGATTGAAACCAGCAGGTGGGTTTACTTGCCATTCAACTAAATTCTTCCAAAACCTATTACAAGGTATTTTGTAAATTTGCTGAGGCCCCAACCCTGAATCCACACACACGACCACGCTGTTTCAGTTCCAAACGAAAAGAAAAATTAACATTAAGTAAATATCTATTAAGTTATTAAGGAAAACAAAAACAAAAAGATTTCGATAAACACCAACTGATATCCATTTCAGCACTCTCTACCAGCAGTCTATAAAATAAAATAAAAATAAAAATTCTATGATGTTAAATTAGGATAGCTTCTAAATGGCAATGCACTAAATCTGAACTGACGAAAAGCACTAAATCTAGCTTGATGTTCACTCTATAGTTCTTGCATAACGGATGAAGTCACTCTTGCATGATGGATAAATTAAATCTGTACTTCTTTCTATTTGTAATTTTCCAAATTTATGGAGCCAATGTTGCCACGCATACCAATGATGGTTCTGGGAGGATATCGTGACATGGAACCTCAAACTGAAGATCTTATATTTACTTCATATGGTGCGAGTTTGCAGTTCCCTCAACGATAGCCTGTATCGATCCTTCAATGCTAGATGCTTTCAACTTCATATATATTTCCAAAAAAAACATGATAGATCTTATATTTCATTTTCCATATGGTGAGTTTCAGTTCCCAACGATAGCCTGTATTGTTCCTTCAATGCTAGATGCTTTCAACTTATATATATTTCAAAAAAACAGTGAACATTATTATGCTTGTCTCAAGCAGGATTTCGAAAATGTTAACCGTGAAGTGACTCCTTGCTCGATTGCGTCATGCCATTCTCCTCTGTACAATAGTTACACTATCCATTATCAAGAATTTAAGTGTATGAGAATAGATGGAAGACACGCTATACGAGTACAGTGTAGACTTGGTGTTTAATGGACATGTAAGTTATCTAGCAATTTTAAGATAGAAAGAAAAGGTAAACACATTGATAAAAAAAATTGTGGTGACTTGTTTCAGTCAAAGCTCTAAATTTCACATATCATAACAGCCTGACATGTATCTAATCTTAAGATTCCTGAGAATGATGTTTATTTACATATAGTCCTGTTTAACAGCCTTAGGGTGTCTTGGTATGCAGAGCTAGCCACCTAAATTTAACTAAGTCAACCATACAAGGCCAAGGACAGATTTTTCAGGATCAACAAATGCACCCATGCAATAAACTTTTTGAATTTCAAACTGAGCACAAAATCATTAAGCTTCTTTAGGCATATTGCTTTTGATGGCTGCAGATGGTAAACTAAAATAAATAGTCGATAATAACAAGTTTTCAAGTGATAAATGCTTAAAACAATACCACTAAAAAATTAAAACTCGAAACTAATAAGAGAGAAAAACAGAACTGTTGCCATTTTGATTCACAACAGCAGTACACTAAAGGTCGAAATATTTATCGAATAAAACACCAAAACCATGCCCTAAACTTAAAAAAGGAGAATAAGTTTAATCATTGCCAAAACAGGGAAATCATGCCAAGCGGATAGTCTAACTGTATGCCAATTACAAAATGACACGTGATAAATTGAAAACAATATATATCTTAATGACCCAATAAAAGATGACCTAGAATTTATGAATCAAGTACTTCACAACATTTGAGAAAAAAATGAGCCAACCTGTGGAGCTTCCTGGTATAATGACCAGGAAAACCGACTTGGAACTGGTAGAATTCATTGACATACATTGTGTCAGGGGCTCCTGTAAGCTCGATTATCTATGTACACACAAACAATCCCTATGAAGATTAAGGAATCTGCCCTTCATTACAGACCTTTGCTACCTTATAAATTTAAATACACCTTTGCTACCTTATAAGTTTAACAACGTAGAAATATATATATATATATGAATTCTAGATAGACCTTGCTAAATTCTTATAAGCTCTAACTATATATATATATATATGAGAGAAAGTGATTTTGCATGGAAGAGAACAAGTAAATGCATACCTCTGTAAATTGTCAGTGGGTTCTTGAAACCAGCAGGATATTCACTTGCCATTTTACTAATTCCTTTTGGAGCTTAAACTTATTGGAACCTATTCTGCAAATTTGCCCAGGCCCTACCCTGCATCGACGCTGTTTCAGTTAAATTTAAATCAGTGCTGAAATCTGAACGGCCGTGTTCACTGGTTTCAACTGCCCTGCATTATCTCTCGCATTTGCTTTAACTCGCCACCGCCTGGCTTGTCCGGTAAGTTTTAAATTTTATATATGAAGTTTTTAAATCAAACCTGTAAATGAAATATTCTTGTGAATTTTAATTTCATATAGCAGTTTTATATAAATAGGTATATATATTGTGTAAACTATATTTTTTAATTATTTAAAAAATAAATAAATAAATATTATAAAATGGTTTTATTACGTAATACAATAATTTTTAAAGGGAAATACTTGTTAGTATAATTTGTTAATAAGTACTATCTCCATTCAAATATTCAAACAATGATTATAATTTATCGAGATAATTTGTTAATAATTACTATCTCCATTTAAATAATCATTATCTCCATTCAAATAATGATTATAATTTATTGAGATAATTTGTTAATAATTACTATTTTCATTTAAAATAATCAATATAATTTATTATAATTCTATTGATGAGGATAAATTGAGTTTTCCAAAATTACTATGGAATTAAATCTTTTATTGAAGAAATATTTATATTATTAAAATATATAAATTTTAAAATTTATGTATAGATGATTTTAGGAATTAAATTAGGTAAATGGGTTAATTTTCTAATGACATTCTCCATAAACTTGAATTAAATTTTCTAATGTCATTCTAATGCCATTCCAATCTCCATAGAACTTGAGTCAAATTTTCTATTAAGGTTACTAGTATTCATTAGCATTATGGAACCAAAGGATTGAATTAAGTGGTTAGGTAGAGCATTGAATGAGTCACAACGGAATTTGGTTAATGTTCAATGTCATATTGAAAATGTGCAAAGTGCTAGTAATTTACTTCTTGATGTACTATAAAAATCACATAAGATTGAATTTATTATGGATGTTAATATTCAATAGAAGGTTTGAGAAATAGTTTTTTAGGAGTTTAATTGCAATTTTGAAATCCTAATTAAGAAAGCAACTATGTGTGTGTGAGAGATAAATGAATGTCATCTATAAATCTTTCTCATGAAAAAAACTTCGAGTTAGACATTAACTTGAAAACTATTAATATTGACACATAATGATATCAACTGGTACTTTTGGAACCTTCACTAAACTAATAGTCATTAAAGTGCACAATAAAGGGAAATTTGGACAAGCCACCTTTTGCAAATAGATTTATGCATAGACTTGAACTATGCTTATTCAATGGCAATAAAATGTAATTAAAAAGGTAATAAAATGTAATTAAAAAGTTCTCTTGCTTGATTTTTAATACAAATGGTCACTATAAAGGTTTGAATTATTTGGTTTTTGTTCAATGTGTTTCCCAAAGGGAATGAGTTAACTTCAACACCCTATCTTTGGGAAAGGAAATACTTCAAAACTTTGGAGGGAAAACCACACTTTGGATAAAAGCATAAAACAAAGATTCCTATGTTTCTATCAATGGAATTCCTTTCAAAGAATGTAAAACCACAAGAAACGAAAATTGTTATGAGGAAGAATCACAAGAAGCTCAAGAATGAAGGTTTGAGTATTGTGGTCAAATATTTTACTCATAAAATATATAAATATCTTTGAAGGATGTTCAAATAATATCTTGTGTATAAGTTTCCAAAGAGGAGAAGGGATTTACTTTATTAAATCACATAGTTTAAACAAGTCTTGTAATTTATATTCAAATCTCTCACAATAAAATGGAACAAGGTAGGAAATTGAGAATCAATGGATTCTATGTGATATGATGATCGAAGCAAGGATGAGATTCATTAGAACTCTGACGTGTGGAATATTTCAATTAGGACCAAGCATGGAAACGAATTCAGTAGGAGAGATAATAATTGATATCTTATGTAATTCTTATGGCTGAGGGGAATTGGGTTTTGACACCCCTAAGAAGAAGAAGCCACCTTCTTAAGGGAGTGAAACATGTGTTCTTCTCACTTGACATGTTCTCCCTTCTCAAAATAATAACACTCATAGAATAGAAAAGCTCCTTAAAAGGGGTAGTATTGGAGTTGTGGTTGGACTTTATTCTATGGAAGTAAAGAAAGAAGATGAAAATAATACAAAGGAATTAAAGTGCACCTTGAAAAAGCACCATAAGGTCTTCAAGAAATTCCTAAAGGGTTACCTCCATCTAGATATCATGAACATCAAATTGAACTAATAACTGTAAGTACTCCTCCTAATAAAAGGGCTTATAGATATCCTCATTAGCAAAAAGGGGAGATTCAAAAAACGTTACAACACATGTTGGATCTTAAAAAAGGGTAGTAGGGGAGCTGTGGTTGGATCGACTTTATTCTATGGAAGTAAAGAAAGAAAATAATCCACGGAATAAAAGGCACTCTTAGAAAATCATTATAAGGTCTTCCTAGAAATTCTTAAAGGTGTACCTCCATCTAGAGATAATGAACATTAAATTGAAGTAATACTTGGAAGTATTCCTCCTAATAAAAGGTTGTATAGATATCCTCATTGGCAAAAAGGGGAGATTCAAAAAATGGTACAACACATGTTGGATCTTGTAGTATTCAACCAAGTAGGAGTTCATTTTCATCTCCAACATTTATGGTGAGAAAAAAATATAATTATTGAGGATGTACAAGGATTAAAGAGATCTAAACAAAATCACTATCAAGGATAAATTTCTTTTGTTCAAAATTTGGTGAGTTACCAGATGAGATTCATGGAGAGTTTGTTTTACAAAGTTATATCTTAAATCAAGATACCACCAAATCATATAATGAAAAGAGGACATTCCCAAAACAACTTCCATAACACATGAAGGGCACCAGAGTTCTTGGTCGGCCTTTTAAGTTAATCTAACGTTCCTTCCTACTTTCAAAGCCTTAGAAAAAATTTCAACCCCAACTTAGAAAGTTTGTGCTGGTTTTCTTTGACGATATATTTATCAAGAGAAATCATGGAAACCCTCAAGATTAACATGTGGATAAAGTCCTAAATTCTGAGAACAATCAATTACATGTAAAAAGATCCAAATGTGCTTTTGGGAAACAAGAAGTAGAGTATCTAAATGCCATATTGTATCAAGGAGGGTTCAGGTGGAACCTCAAAATATTCAAGCTATTACAAAATGGCATATTCCTAAGAACACCAAGAGTCTTAGAGGATTTTCAAGTCTTACAATTTATTAGCGGAAATTTGTTAAGAATTATGCATGCATTGCAGGCCCACTCACATTTCTCTTGAAGAAAAATTAATTTGTATGGAAGGAAGAGGATACATTGGCATTCTCGCTCTTAAAGGATGACATGTCTTCTACACCAATACTATCAACACCTAATTTTGGTAAAGCATTCATAGTTGAATGTAATGCATTGGGACAAGGAATTGGAGTAGTATTGATGCAAGAAGGGAGACCGTTGGATTTTGAAAGCAAACAATTGAAGGGAATTTTTTTGGTGAAATCTACATATGAAAAGAAATGGAAGCAATTTTACATGCACAAAAAACACTACAATATCTCATTGGGAGGCATTTTAAAGTCAAGATAGACAATGATAACTCAAAGTACTTTTTGGAGCAAAGATTGTCAACAAAAGAGAAATAAAAGTGGGTAGCAAAAATGCAAGGGTTTGATTTTGAAATAATTTACAAAAAGGAGAAGGACAATGTAGTATTACTCTTTTACAGAATAGAAGAAGCCTCGAGTTTATATTCCATTACATCTTCCATTCAAGTGTGGTTGGAAGAAGCTCACCAAGAATAGAAAAATGGCAACACTGCTATACAAAAAATGCAATGTATAAAGGAAGGCATGAACTATATGGAACATTGG
Source organism: Picea sitchensis (assembly GCA_010110895.2). NCBI lineage: Eukaryota > Viridiplantae > Streptophyta > Pinopsida > Pinales > Pinaceae > Picea > Picea sitchensis. The sequence goes on from SNQJ01S0046395.1 coordinate 13,186, forward strand.
GAGGATTCCAACCCATTGATGATAGGACATCTTTGGGAGTTCTTTAAACATATCAGTTGATCAACGATTTTGAAAGAGGAAGAAAGATATTAGTAATTTTAATAGAATGCTGAGCAAGAAATAAGGAGAGATAAGAAGTTCTTAATATTTCTTAATTTTATATTATACTGACAAGATGAAGAGATATTGATTTTATTATAGCAGGATATTTTAGGAATCCCATAATATGGAGAATTTGTGAGAGAAGAGAGGGAAATGGCACCTTTGTACTGTGATTCTAAAGCACAGTAAGACGTGAGATCCAAACCACATGAACTTTGGAAAGAATTATGTAAGATGTGTGGAACAACACTACCTATGATTTCAATTCATATCATCCACAAACAAACGGTCAAACATAAACAGTTAACAAATGTTTAGAGGGTTATCTACATTGTTATTCTTTTTTCATACAAGCAATCTCAATGGGTGAAGTGGCTCCCTTTAGCATAATGGTGGTATAAAACCACCTATCACACATCTACTAACATGTCCCCATTTGAATCCCTTTATAGATATCCAGCTCTCTGGGGTCTCCTCAGACGCTTCTGGCAAGACAAATCCAAAGTATAGAAAATAGAGTCACATATGGAGAAGACTAATGAAACTTTGACGATTCTTAAGGAAAAAGCCTTCAAATGGCATGAAACATGATGAAACTACAAGCAAATCAACATCGTGGGCGAAAGACAATTGAGGAGAGGGTGATCGTAAGTATTTTGAGACTACAACCCATACAATCTATATTCTCAAACAAAAGAAGAATAAAAAATTAGCTCCAAAATTTTAAGGACCATACAAGATTATCGCAGGATTGGAAAAGTGGTGTATGATTTATATTTTCCTTCTTCTAGCATTCATAAGGTTTTCATGTATCTTCTTAAAAAGGTTTCAGGACAACTATGCTAGTGCACAAAACCTCCTAATTAGACAGAAGAAGGAAGTTGATTCTGAATCCAGGAAAAAAGTTATGGATCGAAGGTTCTATATCTCTTCAAAATATAAACTATTTCATGGAGTACCTAATCAAGTGGAAGAATATACCCGCAGTTTCTACTGTGAAAAAATAAGAAGCAGCTTTGTGAAGAAACACCTCAATATACAAGTTTTAAGGAAAACATTTTAAAGATGGGGTTGGTAACGTTAAGGCCCCTAACACTCATTTACTAGTTATTTGTTACTGCTTAGTTCAACCGAGGTATACATCATGTCATTTCTGTCTCCTCGCATTTATAATAAAGGAGATTTATTTGTATATGCATCTAATCTTGTCTTGTAGAATTGGATATATTGTAAGGAGGTTTCCCTCGGCGGGATTGTTATTCATTATTATTTTGTTTAGTTCAGAATAAACATAGGAGGGATAAATTTCAAGGGATTGAGCTCTTGGAAAGGAGTTTCCCAGTGTTGTATATATGGTTATGAAGAGCGTGTAACATGATTTATAAGGACTAAAAAGAAGTACAAATGAGGACGTTGTTATTTTTGGGGGATGTAATGGCTCCATATGAACACTAGGCATGATGTGTGTGTTATCACTTCAAGTGCATAAGAATGAGCTAAGGCCCAGTGAGGTAGGTATGTCAAGTATATGATAAGTGTGTGTGTGGTAAGTATGGTATGTACCATGGTATTTTACTTATTTGGAATAATGTAGAATAACATCAATATTGATAATAATGAGGTGCACTTGGTGTTATAACTACCTAGGAGCATCACGGGGGCAATGAACCAACAACAAGAGGGGAAGTAGGGTGAATTCAAGAAATAGTATTTTAATGGTGTTGTCATGTGTTTATCTCCCAACCTTCCAATCCTTTATGTATGATGAGTTTCATGCTTGTTTCTTCAAGATTCTTGGAGGGCACATGCTATGCATGCAAATGTTGAATTAATGCAAGATTTTGGGAAGGGTATTCGCTCCCATTGAGGAAGTCATTTTTAGTCATTCATACATATATTGAATTCTAGATGTGCCATGGACTGAAGAGAACTCTATCTAGAGAACTCCTAACAATTGATTTGATTGGTAATTATCTATGGAATCATTATTCTTCTTTTATCCTATGATGCTACATATTGTTGCTAAGCATTAAGACCTCCATTGAATTGTTGCTGTATGAGCAGAATCATAACTAGGGGTTATGGGTAATTGTTGATAAAAGACAAAACTTATTTGCACCAGAGCATTTGAGGGAAGGATAGCCCGAGGGACTGCATGGAAAAGAACGAGATCCCAATCCTTGTGTTGTGTAGGCTGAGGAGGAATGGATGTTGGTTAAGGGAGGCGACTAGGAAAGGACTACAATGTTAACTCCTTATATGTGATATATGGAAACTGGATTGACACCTACATGAGATGGTGCCTGTGGTGGGGAGGAAATCACTCATGTGGGGCCATTTCCCCAAGTGCATCCACTAAATACATAAGTAATGGTTGTTACTATCTATGTGTTGATGATGAATTTATGTGGATCTATTATGTCTAAGAAATATTTGTTTTTCTACTTAATTGGGAAATACAATTATAGAATTTGACATTGATTCAAGATTGAGCTCATGTATGTTTGGAAGTTAATTATGTGTGAAGATTTAAAGTCTACTACACCTATCAATGTATGTTGTAGAAACCTGAACTATATCTTTGTTATGAATAATGCACTTCAACTAAGCCAAATGTTCAGAATTGGCATTGTGGGTATCACAAAAAATGCCAAAACCAAGGGAGAATTGAAATTGTCTCTATGGGGAAAGATGATACTTGTTGTTTATTTCCATGTATCGCCTGTAATTTCTTTGTAACTAGCATGTTAATGTTAGAACTACGGGTTGGAATGATTGGTTGTGCAAACAAAATGAAACTATTGTATAAACCATGCATGCAATTAAATGTTGATTGTAGCAATCGTGGACTATTGTTGTGCATGGATGATTACTTCTATTGCTTGTTAAATTTGTATATATAATCATCCATGGGGGCATGGAAGTTTATTTCCGTTACTATTTTGTGTTTTCATACAATCTCTATATCATTTTACTCTTGGAGGGTGTTGATGACACAACACACCCTAAAATTCTAAATTTTGGGTACCACTTTTCTTGATTCAAGGCAATAAGATTTCGTACATTTAAAGTTTATTGATTTTCTTGCATCCATATAAGTTAGTAGGTGTTTTAGGATTTATAGAAAAACTCTGAAAGATTTTTTTTTTTGGAAACAAAAACAAAAAAATTAAAAATAAGAAATAAAACTGAATTTCAAATGTTATCGAAGAAGTATTGAAAACTCTAAATTTATGGACAAACTGTTTTGTAGGTCGCTAATGCAAAAGAGAGCATTTTGAATAATGCCGATGACTCCATGTTTTTGGGAAAAATCTGATGAAACTGACAAATCTTTTATTAGCATGGTCATGATCTCGAGCATGTGCAGAAGATCCTTAGTCATTTCTCCAAATACCTTGGAATGATTGTTGATAACTATTTGGAGATCCAATGGAGCAGATGATATAGAAGTTTGAACATCCAGTGAGCATAATTGTGTAAATTACACCATGGTGTCCCTTTGAGTAATTTTGTAATGCTATCAGAGCTTATCACCTTAAAGGGTTTCCCTTAGATACCTCTAAGCCTTTAATTTCCTTTCTTTTTGATGAAAATCTCATGAAAAGATCTTGAAAATTATGGTCACGATTCCCAATGATTGTAACCATTGAACTCTAATAACATCAACACCACCCATTTGATGGAAATCATGGGACTAACCAAAAAATACTCCCCCATATTAAGCTTAATATTATACTCTAGAACACCTCCTATGGTACCTCCATGTGCAATCACTACTTGAAACTTTGGTGCTAGGAAATACAAAGCAATTGAGATCTTTGATAATTTGTAATGATGAAGTTATGGGTACTAATATAATAAATTAACATTGTTACTCCTTTTTATTTTTGATGTATCTTTTTACCTTGAGGGTTTGTGGAGCATTGATTCCATCCAATACATGACAAGATATCATTAGAGTAGTCTCTTATAGATCTGTGATGGTTCCAATTCTTGATCTCATGGTTCATGTAGAATAATTTTTCTCATCAACGATTTATGCCCTCTACTGTGACTTGTTTTCACAAATTGGAACATAGTCCCTTTTCTCTCTTGTTTGTTCATTTGTTGAGGTGTCAACTGTCGGTTGAGTGAGCTTAGAAGAGGGAACATGGTGCTATCTATAGCTATTAGTGGCCACCTTCCACAGCCATATTTTTGTTTCCACTTTTCTTTCCATGCTGAAAGCTTGCTCTAGGGCTTAGGTTTCAAGAGATGCACCTCATGTTGAATGTTCTCCTTTAAAGTGCCCATCAAGAGATCTAACAAATTATCCTAATGAATGTTCTTTACTTTGAGACCGAGTCTTTGGAATTGTTGAATATGCTTTGTAATTGAACTATTTTTGTCGAAGAATTATCAATTGACTAAAAGAATGTGTTGCTCTTAATACCACCATAACGTGTTATCAATTCATCCATAAAATGGACTCAAGAGATAAAAAAAACATTTTTCTTTCACAAAGCCATTGATACCAAACAAAATTATCATTTTCTAAATATACATTTTAAATAGGTACCCTTTTTATGTTTGACACGTGTGCAGTAGGATCAAAGAATTGCTCCATCTAGAATATCCATGTTATAGGATCTTTTACCATCAAACTTCCTCATATCAATCTATGGAATGAAGCAGTTCCTTGGTGCCACGCTGAAACCTCGATGATGTGATCTTGAAGTGATGAATAATCATGATTATGAGATTCATTATTTGTGCTCTCCAAATGTGAAAAAATACTCCCTATATGTGATTGAGTCTCAACACCATTTTTCTCCTTATTTTCATGATTTTGTTAGATCTCCATATCCTTTTAGGGATCCTCCGTAAAATAAAAGTTTGACTAGGTCAACCTTAAATCATACCTAACACGATAATAAAAGAATAAAGAATATTTCCTTAGCCATAATTATAAGTAACAATGATACATAAGTTGTGGCCATATGTACATATTAGACTAATGATTCCAACAAAAATAAGCAACTCACAATATTTGTTGATCTCTTTAGCAAAATAGTTGTCTAATGTTGCAAGGGATTCAAGAAAAACATGGATTTTTACCCCATATAGTCTTGAAATTTATTCTATAATTCTTGCATAATGGATCAAATCGTTCGTGCATGATGGAGAAAAATAAAGATCATTAACTTCTTTTTATTCACAGAATTTTCTCAATTCATGGAGCCTCTGCTGTCACAAGATATCATCGATGGTTCTAAGAGAAAAACATGACATATAACCTGAGTTTATTTCTATATTTGCTTGCTGTGAAGTACAAACAAAATGTGAGTAGATCCAACAATAGCATGCATAATTCCTTCAATTCTCGAGGGGTACACTTTCTCAAGCTTGTAACACATATAGATTTCAAAAGAGCCAATAAACATTATGCTTGGCTCAAGCAACATTTTGAAAATATAGTAAACCATGAAGTGACTCATTGGTTGATTGCATCATGGAATTCTCCTTGGTACAACAATACTACCATTATCAAGAATTCGAGTGTATGTCATAATAACTGGAAAATATTATATATGAGTATGGTGTAGACTTGGTGTTAAATGGATTTGTAAGTTATCTAGAAATCGACGGATTAAGAAAATGTAAAGACACCTTTAATGATGTTTTTGTGGTGGCTTGTTGCAATGAATGCTCTGAACTTCACATATTGTAAAATTTTGCAAGGAAAGCCAATGGATGCTTTCCCACATTCATGGATAGCATCACTAGTAAACTCATCTACATAGACTAGCACACCTCGGCTAGGGGGATTTAAATTGGGCACCTATTGGCAAAGAACTAGCCAAAATTCCAACAACATTGATGAAAATTAGTTAAGTTGACCCCATGAGTTGTATAAGAATGATATTTATTTACATATAGTCCTATTTAACAACTTAATTAGTAGGGTGTCTTGGTATGCAAAACTAACCACCTACACTTAACTGACTATGTCAATGATACAAGGCCCATGACAAATTTTTGTGGACCATTAAAATGTACCCATGCAATACAAATGCATAATTATAGAGGCAAGAAGATTTTTGGATTTCAAATTAAGCACATCATTGTGAAGCTTCTTGAGGTACAATGCTTAAGATGGACCTAAATGAGAAACTAAAATAAACAATTAATAATAACACGGTTTAAAGCAATAAATGCTCAACAATACATCAAAAAGTTCAAACTCAATACTAACAAAAGAGAAATATAATTGATGTGTTGTTAATTGATGACATCACTACATTTAACCTTGAGAAATTTATAAAACAAAACACCAAATCCATGCCTTAAAATTGAAAAATTTTAAACGGAGAATAAGTTAAATCAATACCAAAATAGGGAAAACAAACCCTAGCAAGTACTCTTGTTGCATGCTAATCACAAAACTACAAGTTATGTCAATATTCAACTAGTTTCAATTGCGAAATCACTTGGTTTGTGTTCGTGTTTGAACTTGTCGATAATTAAATTCGAAAAAGAATTGCCAATTTTTTGGATAAAATTCACCAAAATTCGAATGATATGTGTAACTTATATATATATATATATATATATATAAGAGAAAGAGATATATATATATATATATATATATATATATATATATATATATATATATATATATATATATATATATTACATAATAAAAAATGTTTTAGGTACATTGGGCCCTCACTGATGTCCCTCACTGCTGTTGTCAAAAAAATGAAATCATTGGATTTTCCCTCCAATGCCTTCTACTCTAGATTGTGACTTTACATTTTGCAGGGCATAGCATGATATAAAATGATCAAGAGTAGAGTTTAATAATATTAAATATAAAAAAGGATGGGAAGCTCTATAGTTTGTAATTTGCAAAGATTGGAACTATAGATTATGCAAAAGATGGTGGCACAAATGTATTCCAGCAAAGGCATGTCCAACATTCAAACTAATGCACACATTACGACAATGTTATGTTTATTCATTTAGAGCAAAGAAAATATTTATACATATAAAGCAAAAATCTAGGGCATATATTAGAAATGTCCCAAGAAAAAAATGGTAAAAATAGTAGTTTGACTTTAAAGTAATAATGATTTACTTTTTTGCCTTTTTATATTCACTTACTTTCTCAATTCTTTCATAAGATATGTTGAATGTTGTGAGTTGGTTTCAGATTGTAGTCAATGGAAACTCATTGTTAATCTATTGAATACACCTTAAAGATTGTCGAATTTGTATAAAACTTCAACAAATTTTACCTAAAGATTTTGTATTCACCTAAATTCAAACTCCAACTTTGAAATCAAGAGAACCTGGTGATATAGGTTTCAAGAGGCTTTTGAGAATACCTTAATCATTTTTCAATCGCATCGTTAGGGTTTCAAGAAGATCCCACAAGAATCAATGATTAATGGGGCTTTTGAAGTTCATCAAAAACACCTTTAAACAATGAAGCACATCTCGATTCAATTTTGGTGGCTAAAAAAATCCTACTCAATTCACTAAGATCTTATCATCATACCTCTTATATTTGATCCCTTATCCATTAAATCCGATCAACAATGGTTAATTTGTTCATTCATTCTCTGATTTCGGATAAGAACTATAAAAATTCATGTTTATTTCTCCCATTGTTGGAGAACAATAGTAGTAAGATCGATATTGTTGCACAGAAGTATTGCATGCATTAGTGACGACAAAGAGTAGTAGGGTTATTGATCAAAGGGTAATTATCAACCATTTTTTTGTGGGCAATCTTAACATAAAGTATGATGCCAAGTAGAACCCTTGTTCGACAAATAACAAAAAAAACAAAGGGTAAGAAGAAGGAAACATGGGAATGTTCACTTGAAACCCCAGTCATGATCGAGGATCCAATTGAAGAAGTGATACTAGTGATTTAATTTCCCATGACAACGGAAACTCCATTATGACCATTGTATAAAGACACTAATCCAAGCACCAGAATACAGGTCTTGTTGCCCAATTGGAATGAATTATATCATAAGTTTTATAAGGAGGAATACCCATAGGTCACACCTCACAGTGACCCTAATCTAAGGGAATTGGATGACAATGTATTTATGAACATCAAGAGATCTTACCTACATGTTGTTGCAGCCAAACCAACCATTTTTCCATATGCAGAAGCAATTGAATGGATCATTAGTCACATTCATTCTCATAATTGTATGGTTAATGATGATAGGGGAAATTGCATAGGGGGTTTTCAACCTCTAGAAGTAGATAAATATTACAAGTTTCCAACACAAGAGGTACTTCTCAACACTACCTTTGTAAAAAAATTCTATGGGAAACAAGACTTAGGGAAGATAATAAATGGTTGGTGGAAGGAACATAAGGACTTCTTCCATGTGACTTTTGGATGGTACAACATTGTCGAATTAAGATAACCTTATATGTATCTCATGGTTTTATTGTGTCAACTCTATGGAGAAAAATATTGTTCTCATTTTACAAATGCATGGATCCCACTAGCCTACATCGTGGCCACCACAGGGAAATATTTCAATTGAGCAGCCATCTTGTCCAATCAGAAGAGTTCCAAAATTGAAAAGGACCAACAGGCAGCTGAGCAACCAAGTGTTGTTCCTTCCTTATATATGGCTTCATATCTATTAGATGTGATATGTACTAAAAATGTATTCCCATGGATTAATATAAATTGGCATATTTCATAAGCTCCAGACCATGTGTATTTTCATATGCTTTGGGAGAATAAGTACATTTTTATTTTATTTTGTCATATGTGATTTTTCTTAGCTAGGTTGTTTTTCATTATTTTCGGTAGAGAAAGCCCAAGATTTATTGATCAAGCTAAGGAACTTATTTCACGCATTGGAAATTGGTATCTAGATGAGAACCTTCCATACATCAGAATTTATGGGGTAAATGTCGCACCTCACTTACTTCCCAAGTATGTCCCAGATATATTGGTTATGGGAGAAGTATGTTATCAAACTGTACTTCAAGGGTTCAATGCATCTCTGGCAAAGGAAGCCAAGAAAATGATTTTTATCCCTTATCGTTTCAAGATAGTTTGCTACTTGGATACAAGGCAAGAAACACTTGGCCACATGGAATATAGGTTCTTGACTGGGAGCTTTAGGAGGCACATTCCCAAGGAGTAGTTTTGCAACATGCTAAACAAGTGTCCTATAGCTAGCCTTATCGTCATGAAAGATGGGAGGAGGAAGCATTCATTGAAAATGCCCAAATTTGGGATGAGTCATTGGAAAGAAGAAGTAACCCTCATATAACCATTTTTAAAACCCTGTCTCTAGATGAACAAATGCTAGAGATAAACCATGGTATAGCTTCAAACATGGAAGTTGAAGAAGAAAGAAGATAGGAGGAAGCCAGGTAGAGGGAAAAAGAAAAATAGCAGGCCCTTCAATAGGAACAAGTTAGATTGCATCAAGAGTAAGAACTTAAGAGAAAAGCAGAGGAAGAATTGTGAAAGAAACAATAAGAAGATGTTGCACAGGAAGAAATAGAAAACAAAAGAAGAGTTCTTGAATATGAGCAAAGAAAGAGAGAGTTGCAAGAGTTTTGTGAAAAGAAAAAAGAAGAAGAAAGACTGAAGGAAGAAGAAAAAAATGGAGTTGCCAAGGAAAACAAGCAACCTCAGGAAATATAGGATAAAAGGATCCAAGATGAGCTATTGCAGAAAGAAATGTCTGACAAGAAATCCTTAGGCCAACATCAAGGATCCCAACCTATAGGAGTTCCTACAAATATTATTGATCTAACAAAGGAAGAGGAACAATATGTACCCAAATCAAGCACCCAAGTAGATGAGGATGGTACTGATAAGAAGGAATATCAAGAAGCAGATCAGGATGAAGAATCATAAAAGACCTAAGCATCTCACCAATATGAAGCTAAGGAAACATCAAAGTCACAATCAATTGATAAAGGTGAAGAATTTCCAAAGAAATCAAAATTGATCAAGGTCAAGATGAAAGGCCAACAAAGACATAGGAATATGATCAAGGAAAATATGATTAGGAAACACATGTAACTAGCCAAGGTAAAGAGAAATAACTAGAGGAGATAAAGGTAATAGATCAAGGAAAAAAAACTAAGGAAGCTCAAGTGACTAATAAATGCAAGGGACCATTGATGGAGCACTTTCACACTCTGGGAAGTTTAGAAAATATTTTGTCCTGGGGTGATCAATCTGTCTCCAAGCTCGTAGATGAAGTTGCTGATTTATAATCCATTACTTATGATTGACTTCGACATGCTACTATAAAAAGAATGCATAGGAAGAAAAAACAAGCATCAACAATTTTGTAATATGCACTACCGATGAATTTATGCTAGATACAAAAAGGGAAAAGGTGAGTGAATTAATATCTATTGGAGTAGCTATATATCAAGCTACTATTGACAAGGATAGTGTGGATGAACATGAAGTCAAGAGTGTGAAAAAGGAACTTGATTTTC